>CACRXK020013468.1:0-14010 GCA_902702795.2 Paramuricea clavata
TCCAATCTCCACATGATGGACACCTTAATATTGGAGCTTACAGGGCCGTACACAGCGATGGGGGGGGGGGGCAGGGGGGGGGCAGTTGCCCCTCTAGCGAAAACGATGTTTACAATTTTTAGAATGACATTATTAATTATTCTTTCGATATTTGGGACTTTTTTCGGCATATAGGCCTTACTGCTCCCTGGTAAAAAATCATGCGTACGGCCCTGGGAGCTTATTATACTATTTGATAATGTATTTCACTATTTTTTCCAGTGAGGTGGTGCATGAGCGAGCCTTACTATCCCAACATTACCCAAACTCAGTCGAGGTGAACATTACTGTTATTTGGCCGAATCTACTTGTTCGCCGCTCTGTTACGTTTCACAATATCTTTTTATCACGCATGCCTGACTGGACAATTGTTGTAGCACGGCACACTGAAATTTGCGGTTAAAGTACAGTATATTTGAAAATATGGCTGTATAAGAGTGTTCGGTACGGTACGGTAAGCTTGAAGTGGAAAACTGGCTTTAGTGTTTTGAAAATCCAGAATACTCTAAACAGTAAATTACTCCGAACAGTAAAGAGTGCAACCTGACTCACCTCGATCAACCTCGTCCTGGGAACGAGGCTAGGTTACGGACATCGACAATTTAAGACTCCATGCGCAGAGGATTGCAGGCTCAGGGTTCGAGATTGCGACAATTCTGAATAACACAAAAACCTTATCCAACAACTATTTATCATCAATTTACTTTCGGTCATGATTGAGCATAACTATACTAACAGCTGAACAACAATAAAAGTAGGTAAAAGTTTGATCACGCATTGATGGTTTTGTGGAGCAGCGTAACGTTTGAATACAAATGCGAATGCAGGTGGATTAAAAGTATTAAAATTGCATAAGTAAAAAAAAGTGATGCCCTCGACTAAATTGTCGTCTCTTGTGCCATAATTACTTGTATTAAGACACAGATGATCCCTTGTAAGCGGAGAACAACAAGTTTTAAAATAAGACTAAATTTTCATTTTGTAAAGACTAGTTCACAAAATTATTAATTAAACATAATTAAAGGATGGACTCCTTTTTTTATACACATTGTATACATGATTCGCAGGATGTATTATAAGATGTACACCACCTTCAACTTGTGTTTGTATATCTTATGGAACACGGTCGCTCATGCTGTATATATTACATATATTTGCTCAGCCTAGACCTAGGCCTTCTATTTTTATTTATATTTTTTAATATTCAGCGCTTTTTCACATGAAAAGACTGAGATGCGATAATTATCAAATGCAAGCCGGAAATTGACCAAACCTGCCAAAGCCAGCCGAGTAAAGGCCTAGGTCTAGGCTGATATTTACTGTTTATTGCACTTTTGCCCCAATAGCCTCGTTCTTCTCATATGTTTGCTTGTTTCGGCACGGCAGACGCACATCTCAGTGCGTATGTCATGTCCTCATGTTTGGTGAAGGAATGTTTCTCTTTGCATGTTCGTATAATCCCAGTCACAAACCTATCCTTCAACGCGTTGTGCACCGAAACGTGATAAAATAACCACGAATTAAAATTATGAAAACGAGGCCATTGGACTGAAGAGTGAAATAAGCAGTACAGTCTATTAGAGCATATTTTGTAAAAGTTTGACACCGTTTATAGCGCTCATGCGGGGGTATAGACAAATATTATGGGTAAAAGAAAAACGAAACCGATAAAATACAAAATGAGAACTCATAATACAACCTACCTTAAAGTGCTTAGCCTTGGCTATAGAGGCTCGTTTTTGGGATTCAAATATCTGTTTTAGACTATCTTTATCTTGTTATATTACCGATGACTTAATCATATCAAGGTTTTTGATACTATCTGATATAACTGTGTGATAATGTGATTTCGTAAATGTGTCGCCTGTAACAAGATCAGGGCTCCAAAGCCGATATTTTTTATTCGCGAAGACAAGGCTGCATATAGCCAAGACTAAGTACTTTGTCTGGAAGGGTATATTCATGTTATAGTTAACGTTTATATGCAAAAATATTTGTCATGTGCGTATATAATATTACGTGTCGTTTTGCGCCCAAACAACCAAGAGCAATATATTTTAGTAATTAAATTTAATTTAACTAGACTAAAGCCTGGTTCACATATTGTTTACAGCTGTTGATGCATGCATTCTTTTGTGAAGAATTTGGTTGAACTGCTAACGACAATAGCCCCGGCCGACAAACCGCAGGTACTGACTCTTCCACAATCCCTCATCCGGTACGCGAGTTCCCATTAGCCCCGCCCACCCAATGTTCTCACATTGATCTCTATTCGAAACTGAAGCGACGAGGAACGAGGCAGACGCAGGTATATGTGAACCAGGCTTCTCAAATTCATTAATAATTCATGAGTAATTCAGCCAATGATAATCACCTATTTGATCACAAGATGCCATTTGGATACTTGATGAAAGTCACTAGTGTCTTCATCAAATATCTTAATTACGCATGCAAAATTACTTGAATAGAATTCCTAATTACGTTATTCTTGGTTAAGAATTCTATTCAAATCAGCAAACGAAAACATTCTGTTACGTCTCGATTCATTTGAGAAGCCATATAAACAACTCGAGCTGGTGTCTCACCGGGATATCCAAACACTCGAAAAGAATGTATGAAAACACTCGCGCTTCGCGCTCGTGTTTTCATACATTGTTTTCTCGTGTTTGGATATCCCGGTGAAACACTCGCTCTCGTTGTTCATATATTACTTCAGACATTGCTATTGATTGTTTTGACAAAAAAAAACCCATCATAAATTATGAGTTCTGAATTGTATTTCAATTTGTCTGTTGATCATTTTCAGTTAACATTCATATTATATTTTCCAGGTTCAAGTTAAAGATTGGTAGTTGTTCTCCACATCTCTGGTTTTGCTCAATTCAGTGTAAGTAGAGTCCTCATCGTGATCATTTGCAGCGTCGTTACTTTCGGCATTCACACTCAACGATTGATAATTTTCTTCTGTGTTCATTTTCGAAAGATCTAGTTCTTGATAAGTTGTATCAACTTCAGTTGTTTGTTTTTCAGGATTTGACTGAGGTTTCCTGTTTCTAAATTTACGACGAGAACATGAGACAATGTATGCAAGAAAAAGTCCCATGATAATCCCAGACACTACTGATACCACAACGATATACCATTCAGTTCCACAATTGATGTCATCTGAAGATGCTTTGTCTGTATACAAAGGACATTGGAATTAGCATATATCAGGGAAACAGCGTGCCGAATGCCTTGCTGGGAGAGGGTTATGGATTAGGCTCTTTCTTGCTACGCCGTTGCGTATAGAGCGCGCGGGAGATATAGACCAAAGCGCCTTATCTCTCTGCCTTCATAGATAGACAGAGAAGCAACGTTTGTTTTGTTTGTTTGGTTTTGTTTGTTTGTTTGTTTGTTTGTTTGTTTGTTTGTTTGTTTGTTTGTTTGTTTGTTTGTTTGTTTGTTTGTTTGTTTGTTTGTTTGTTTGTTTGTTTGTTTGTTTGTTTGTTTGTTTGTTTGTTTGTTTGTTTGTTTGTTTGTTTTGAGACTCTTTCCAAAACAAAATGGCGAACATTTAGTTGAAGAGTGCAGAAAATACAAAATTCCACAGGTGACTGTGTAACTGACTATAGTTAAAGTATATTGTACGTTACTGTGCATCAGTAAAACTTATCAGAATATAAAACAAACTTCAAAATAAACTAACTGCATATAGTATTTTGTTACCTGTATTATTACCATTTGTAGTGCCGGTCGTGATCATGATTTTGTGGTTTGGCGTTGTTAATGCTAGTGTCGGTGGTGGTACCTTTGCTGTTTATTTAAAATAAAAAGTTTCTTGAAAATGGAAACAAAAACAGCTCCTACGTTTTATATGCAGATATATTTTATACCTAAATTGAAATTTGATTGATGATAACAAAGATTCCATGCAATCAATTCTCTAATAATGGGAATACAGAAATTTTAATTGTGTAAAATATTATTAAATCAACTGAAGGCTGATAGTAAGAGATGGGACGTACTATAATTAAAATGTTAGAGTCAATTGTATGTGTTTGTTGTATCTGCAACCTTTCTTGCATTTAATCCTGTTCTAACTTGTATATGTGTTTTCCCCCGGTGATCTCATAGAATGGGAAAAAAAATACGTCTAAAATCCGGTAAATTACCTACAAAAACTGTCAAATTATCCGAAGCTGAATCATTTCCAAGTTTATTCCTGGCGATGCATTTATAAGTTCCAGCATCACTGTACTGCACAACATCTATAGTGTATGTTGACTTATTACTGATGAGCTTAGTATCATTATGGAACATAGTATAGCTTGATTCAGGAAGACCATTAGATTTGCAAATTATGGCAACACTTTCACCAACAACAGCGGGGTTCTTTGTAAACGTAACAGCTGCCTTGTCAGGTTTGACTGTAAAAAACCAAAACCTCCTTGTTACTAATGAAAAACTACAAATATTGGGAGAAAAAAATTGAAACTAGTGTTTTGAAGACTATATAACAATCATTTTTCATAGCATCGATTCCATACTGATTAAAGCATTACTTACGTTTGCTAAGTTGAACGGTTAATACCTGGATGAGCCCATGTGTTTATTTTAAGGTTATTGGCAGTTGATTTTGATAACAATCATACTTACAATTAAGTCTTACTTTCACTTCAATTGATTTTTCATCGGTTAGAGTGTAGCTCTGAGCCACACATTTGTATGTTCCCGCATTGTCTTGCTTAGTCACACTAGTGAGAGTTAATCTATTTTCTCCATAACTTGCTTTACCAATCTGTTCACCATCTCTATACCAAGTCAGATTGGCTGGAGGGTTTCCACCTTGTTCTGTACATACACATGTGCCGTCTTCACCTTCATCTAATGTGATACGACTGGAACAGTTGATGGTCACATTTGGTTTTTCTGAAATTTAGTTAAATCAGGAACAGTAAGAGTTATTTTGTGGGTTTAAGGCATGGACCTCACAGCGATTTTACGATTGTGGGGGCTATAGTATTAAGCCATGAGGTGCAGTAAGGGGTCGGCAATGAGACCTTCCTATTTTGAATAGATTTTGAAAATTACAAACCCAGAAAGTGCATTTCCAGCTATTTCCAGGGCCGCCGAGAGCTTGGCGGGGACCCGGGGCAAAAATTTGTTTGGGGGCCCCTATTGCAAAATTTTCGGACAATTTCTTTTTAGGTAAAAAAATTTTCCGGACAAGTACTTTCGTCGGGACTTTTCCGCAATTTTCCATAGCAAATTTCGGTACTTTGCCCCCAAAACATAAACTTTTCGGCCCAAAAACAGAAATATTTCCCTGGAAAAATGACTGGGCCCAACATTAAATTTCTAGGGGGCCCCAGAGCCTCGGGGCCCGGGGCAATTTGCCCCACTGCCCCCCACCCCCCTTCTCGGCGGTCCTGGCTATTTCCGACAATAATTTTATTTACAGTAATTATGTGTATGTTGACTATTGCCTGATGATAGATATGCAGATATATTGCTATGAAACACATTTTTAACTGAAAAATTGTGAAGATTAATTCTTGCCGATGATCGTCGTATTGTTCCGAAAATTAAGGCTAAGTCTTAATTGTTCAAATTAAGACATTGCCTTAATTTTAAACCTAACTCCCACCCAACTCCAACCCTAACCTCTAACCGCTAACCCTAATACTAATCTAATCTTAGTCTAACCCTAATCCAATCCAAATCTGGCGAACTTTTTTTTAAAAATTAATTTAAAACATTAATTAAAGAGCTTTGACTTTGACCACTACGTTTTAACACCTTAGTTTTACGTTTTAGAATTGGTTGACTACAACTGATGGCTGTAGTTCGCTATACAGCTATATAACCATAGGCAGCCCAATAGCTAGGTGTGTTAAATACTTGACTAAAATACTCAAACTTTTTATAAAACTGCTTGATACGGCCGATTCATTTGATCGATTGCGTGTTGCCCCACGCACGCGCTTGACGTAGCAATAATGAAAACTTGCCTGCAATAAGAACATCAACTTCAGATGCACTGGATCTAGGTGATAAAAGGGTAAACTGGTATTTTCCATTATAACTTCCATTGACGTTTTTCAAAACCAATGTTGCTTGTTTTTCTATATCAACTTCATATAACTTGGTTCTTATCGTAATTATACCACCAGATATTATACCAAGTTCTTCAGCTCTGCCACCAACACTGCTTCTGAAACTCCAAGACCGATATATAATATCCGCAACAGAAACACTACCATCAATCGACCACTTAATTTTCACAGTTGATCCATTTAAAACGGTAAAGCTGTTCCCACCAGGTGGAAGAATGATTTGACCTAAACAGCACAAAAAATGTCCAATATTTCAAGATGAAGAGTATATTGTCACAAAGCCAAAGAGCGAAAAGCCGCATATGTTTCTACCCCATTCTTATTCAGCCTTGCAAGTGACGTCACAGCACATAATTCCGCGTAATTGTTTGACTTGCACAGTTTTGGGTGGCAAATGTGTAAAGCTAGATAAAAATATACACGGCGTCAAATTAAGAAAGGCAATTACATGGCTTGTTATTACTAGGCCTACCTAAATGAACGCCTGTTCGCAGGCTAGGCGAATCCAGACAATTGTTCCCTTCCTGTCGATATAGTACCCAACATTATTATATTGCCACCCCAAATCGCGTGATTTCTTAGCTTTCTTATAGTAGTAATATTCCGGCGTAACTTGCAGACTTGAATACAAAATCCAATTGCGAGTCGAGCGAGCAAGCATGTCACGCGCACAACCTCATACCCAGGACTTTCTTCTGCATAAGAGCGTAGAAGAAAGAGCCTGGTACAAGGTTAACACGCTGACACACGCGAATGTTTTGAGTACTCATATGACTTGCTACTTATGAGAGCGTAAAAATCTTCCAACAAGGTAAACCTGTTTCACTCGCGTTATATATAAATGATGCATATAACGAGTGTTTCGGCGCGAGTCAGTTTCGAGTATCTAAAATTCAAGCAGAATTCATCCTGCCAAAAAGTAACGGATACAATCAACATAGAAACAAAACAACTCGTACTCAGTGAGCAAAAAATATAAACTTATGCCCATATAGAAAGCGGATTTTTTAATGGAATGTTTTCCACGCGTAGTCAATTCAATTCACTTGATGTATTAACGGTAGGTGGTAAAGTATATAAATTCACGTCACAAATTGTGAAAAATGTCAGTACGGCAGTAGGTAGGTCAATTCATGAATGTTTAATTCAGACTCCATCAAATTGCTAAGGAAAGTATCTCAAAACCGTATAATTAAAATAGTCAATAATTCATGAAGAAAATTAAAAAGAAATGTTCAATTAAACAAATCTAATGAGATATTTCCTAATCGAGCAGAGGACTGGGTCTATGTTTGGAGAAACGTTTGAAGGGACGTTTGGTGGAACAACAAGTTCTCGTGAGCGAGCTAAATGTATATTAAAAGATGCCTTATTATAATTGTTGCGTTTCAGGCTGCACAAATAACTTTAGGAATATAGGAAAACGTCCTACAATCTTGGCAAAAAGTTAATGAAACACCTATAAAAAATCAATAAAACAGACAAAATCCCCTTCCCCCCTGCACAATGTTGAACATAGATTCTAAAAAAATGTGTACAATAGTTCATCGATGGCAGAAAGCATTATGTGTAGGTTTCTTGCACATCTGAATCAACATTGGAAGGGGGGAAGGGGGGAAGAATAAATAAAATTGTTAATCAAACTGGATGTTTCATTAGTTTTTGCCAGGATTGTAGATGCCATATTCAGCATATTGTTTATTCTTTGTCCCTCCAAACAAGCGACTAGACCCAGTTCTCTGCTCGATTAGAAAATGGCTAATACATGCAGGTGTCGTCCCAATTTACATCAACTTAATTTACTTAAATTTCGATCGTGTCGGCTAAAAACTGAACCCTATCGCAAAAATAGACACTTGATTAATTACCGATGCATTTGTAAATCAGATGCAGTGTGGCTGCTTATCGACTTCGTTCCCAGGCTCTTGGCTGCTTATATGCTTTTAATTGCACTCCACTCAGTGTAGTTACCATTATAAATCACATTATTCATCTGCCGTTTAACTGAATTAACATTTGCCTCTTTCCCTCACGCCTGCTTCGGCTCAAAATAAATGCTAACAGAGCCTCTCAGGGGGGGAGAGGGGGGAAAAGGAGGCAATTTGCCCCTGTGGCCCTGGGCCGCAGTTAAAGAGAGCCCCAAAATGCGCAAAAGCTAGGGGGCCATAAAAGGTGTAATTATTTGGAACGTTTTTTATATAAATAATGGTATGAGAAAAAATTTTTATGCCTAAATTTCACTGGTATTGCTCCGAAAAAATGTGTTTTACCCGTGTTTTTACAGGTATTTATCCGGAAAACTTATTTTGAACTTTAATTTAAATTAACTGGTTCTTGTCCGGAAAATTTTTTTTTGGAAACGTCCGAAAAAAATAGGGCCCCCGATTTAAAAATTTACCCCGGGCCCCCGAATTTCTCTGAGAGACCCTGAATAATAAACTAAGTCATTAGTTAACCCAGCCAAAATCCTGGGTGAGTGAAAAAATGACGAGAAAATAAGATTTGCACAATTGGAAATATAAAGTCCTACCTTCACATGGAAACAACACACAACTGAGCCCAAAAAGAATGAGATAACCAACACAAGTCATTTTCTAAAATTTAAAACTGCATAAAATAACCGTATACGATTTAAAAAAATATTCGTGCATATATTGATATATATTTTCGTCAGTATATATACTGACGAAATACGTCTTTTATTTAGATACGAAAATAATAAACATAACTTCGTGACTATACGCGGACCAAAGGCCTTTAAAAGACACCAATGGTGTGTTTTCGTCGGTCAAAAAATTAAACCTTAAAGACCACTTAATTCGTTCTAAATTGCTATAAGAAAAGAGGAAACGGTCGTAGGGATGTTTAAATACGGAAAGAAGAAATGTAAAATCTGTGACAATATCATTATTGGTGCTACCTTTAAAAGCCATGTGGAGGGGCGATCTTTCTGATTAACCATCGCTTCGATTGTAACAATTGTATGTCCATTTTTTGGGGGAGGGACATTCAGGTCTACCTTAATTTTTCCTTTCTGGTATCACTTATTACGTCAGCAAGACGTGGCAAAATTAAATGGATACCGACAAAGGAAAAAGGTCGCTTTGCGCGAAAAATTTCGCTAGTGGAAAACTGGCTTTAAGATCCAGATTAAATTTTCCAAATATTTAGAAGCGCTATAACATATTAGGGCCATTTATACGGGACAAAATAAGACGCGATTTACATAAGACGCGACTTAAATAAGTCGCGAGTTTGTGGTATAAAAGGTACAAAATTCTTATGTAAGACGCGTCTTACATAAGAACAGGACTTTTAGCTGTTCTTATTTAAGTCGCGTCTTAAATAAGAATTTTTGGAGAAAAATTCTAACTACACATGCCCGAAACTTGAAACAACGTAAAATTATTAGCTTTGCATATTAAAACAAAAACAACTGAAATAACATTATAGCTATAGCAAGTAAATAAGAATAAAGCCGTAGAGAACCATTTATGCGATAACTCCGCTTATATATAAGACGCGTCTTATGTAAGTCGCGACTTATTTTGTCCCGTATAAATGGCCCTATTGAGTTATTTGGTGTACATATCTTTCAAAATTTGCTCTCATTGGCTGTTTTATCAACCTTCAAAAACTAAAAAATCGCGTCGCGTTGTCGAATCACGTCCGGTGTGTCTGGACCTTAATACTGGTTTAGACACTCGTCAACTTAGGCTAATTAGTAATTTCCAGGTTGAAACCAATTTCTTGGGAATCACTTGTAAATGACAATAAAAAAGGAGGCCATGTTAATGGCAATTTCAATGAAAGATGATGCACGAGATTCTTTTGTTGACCAACGTGCAATCGACATATTTATTGTCTTTTAATAAAGGCATTGAAATGAATATGCCATATTGTCTTTTGTCCTAGCATGCAGCTAGGGAATTAATCAAAAATTTTTGCGGGAATTGGACACTGGTATATAGTCTCAACCAGCAATATGTCCAAGATTACAGCTCTCTGACCAGAAAAGGCATTGAAATAAATACGGCATCAAACATGACATGATAGAAACTCGTCAGGTTATATTCTTTTGCTCTTGTGACCTCGTGGTCTGGTGACCTCGTGGTTTCGGTTAACTGATTAACCTCATCAATCTTAGTCTGACTATATCAATCACATATTGTCACGAAGCGATCGAAAAGGGATAGGGAAAAACAACTCACTTAAGTTAGAGAAATAGATAAATAAAGGAAATGATATAGGAAATGATAAATCCTATTATCATGCATGTAATTGCGTGGAAACACAAATAAGTGAAGCAAAGAGTAACTGAGTGAGATATAAAACTACGACAGTACGAGAAAATAAAATTTGTAAAAATGAAGGGTCTTACCTCCACATAAAAAACTGTTCGCAGATAAAATGAAAAAACCAACACAAGTCAATTAAAAAACAATTACAAAAATTGCTGTTCCATGCACCATATTTCATACAAAACTGAATTTGACATGGAGCTAGTTCGACAGTAGCCTGCGTGCAGCCTGACTTTAAATGGAAAGAAGTCAGTCTGCGAATCGGGGAACAATATCGTGTTCGCGCCATCTTTTAAATTGCATGGATTTCTGTATTCAAACGTGATTGGCTATTGCTCAGAAGCCTAATACACGCGCTACGATTGGCCATTCGTTAATCGATTCAGTTCAACAAAATAATATATTTAGCAAAATGGCGTCTTGGGAACCTCAATGAGAACCCTTTCATATCTTTTGTATGGGTTTGTGCATAAATTACACACAACATTGCTCTTTGTGTTTTTGTCCGCCATTTTTTTCATTCTGGAATGTTGTTTGAACCAAATATATATTAACGAATTGGCCAATCGTAGCGTGTGTGTTAGGCTTTTGAGCATGCAATAGCCAATCACGTTTGAATACAGAAATCCATGCAATTCAAAAGATGGCGCGAACACGGTATTGTTCCCTGATTCGCAGACTGACTTCTCTCCATTTAAAGTCAGGCTGCACGCAGGCTAGTTCGACAGTTCGTCTTTGCAGCTGCGGATTTTGCGCCGGGTCATAGCTACTGTAGTTCATTATGCACAGAACACGAACGATGTACATACAGCCTATTACAGGTCAGTAGTAACTCCATCATGGCTGCATGGTTAGCAAGAATACAAACTATAAGTACTGCTAATTAAGAAATGTGTGTCTCTAAATAGTTTCTATGACTATAAACGCGTCGACAAGCATACATGTGTACATATTACTCTGAAAACAGCGCACGGCTGATTTTTCAATTAAAAATATATGCAACTGATATATGTATAAGTCCAACTGGGGGGATAAATACATGGTCATGCATGGGATTTGCGAATTTTTCGAATATATACTGAAAATACAGAACCAATCCGATATTTTCGGTATATCAGGACTATCTAATACAATATATGGATGTATCCTGTATATACTGATACATGCAGCATTGCGGTTTAATAAGGAAATAAATTCAATCGCTGAACAAATTCTATTCACGAATCACGATGTTCACAAACGCTTGAGACTCTTTAGAATTTTAGGGTCTTCTATTAGGGGTGACCAAATACAAGTCATTTCGACTGAAGTGTCGAAACGATTGTAAATGTATTTAATTGCAGGATTACATTTATTTAGTACACAATTCACAAACCAAAGGCAGAGTGAGGAAACATGTTTGATATTATATCTGGTTGCAATGAAATTCAATGCGTATGATTTCATACAAATAAACATCAACAGTCTATCATAAAAAAAATATGACTTATAGTTACATACCTGCTACAAGTAGTATTCCCGTAAATTGACCACTAAAGGCGCTATAATATCGTATGTTATCTTGTATGGTGTAAAGTTCTTCCGGCTTCGATGACTGATTGAAACTTGATATGCAAATATAAAACACACAATATTCTTGGGTTTCATATGACGTCACAAAAGTGACGGGGGTCAACTCTAAAACAAACTGAGTGTGTCGATTGTTCGTTTTTATATGTATTAGCCTTGTGTTTGGTGGCAAATGCATGAAATTTCGTATTATTTTCTTACTCCAATACCGTATAAACATCAATACATTTGAAGTTGAACCCCCGTCACATTCACTGCATAATGCCGTAGACCCGTACAGTGAAACCCAAGAATACCTGCTTCCTGTCAAAGAATGCCTGCTTCCTGTCAAAGATAGATTTCGCCTCGGTTTGTACGTGACTTTGCATGTATGTTTGTGTTTTGTATGTCAGCTGAAAGATTATCAAACAGTTTATATACCAAACTGTTTGATAATAAAGAATTTTATAACTGAGAATCTGCGGAACAAATGGTCATTAATAGGCCAAGGATCAAATTATCTGCGGGATGACTGAGTATGCTATAATATTATACATGTATAGGTTATAGCTCTCAAAACAGAAATCAAATGACAATATTCTTTTGTTTTTGTGACCTCGTTGTAGTTCAATAGTGATTGTACTCGTATTGAAAACTGAGTACTATAGGTTATATTGAACCGGTAGCCTGCGAACAGGCTCTCAAGCTGAATTGAGAGCCTGCATCGATCACTAATGAATTTGAATATCTGCGTCTCAAATCATGACGCGAAATTCTCATTCATGGTCAGATATGGCTATAATTTATATTATTCCGCTGAGCTCTATATATGTCAACTGCTGAACTATGCATAAAAAAACACATTACCTGATCAAAATTGGTCTTGGCCATCTTATCTCAAAGCACGAAATGTTTTGTTTTTAGAAAACAGTATTTAAAACATTTAAACTTTTGCTTGAATATCTTATATTTCGAAAAACAGTATAAACTGTACGGTCTAAATTTAGTTTGCACGGTCTAAATTTAGTTTGCACGAAAGTTGTAAACAGCACCATATAAGGATAGACATTCCATATTTGGAAAAACGAACGTTACGGGGCAGATATTCAAATTCATTAGTGATCGATGCAGGCTCTCAATTCAGCTTGAGGGCCTGTTCGCAGGCTAGTGAACCGGTTATCTAGTTATCACCTGGTGCATTTACCCTTGTGCAGGATGAGCAATGGGCATTATAAACACAAGGACAGTCGACCCAAGCTAGTCGACCGATGCTCCGGGTATTTGAAACTACCACTATAGTGAGTCAATTCTCCAGAATCCCGACAGGCTAATTTTGTTTAATTATAAACGAATATAGTCCCAAACATTCACTTAAACACCCAGAAAACAAAACCCCGCGCAAAATCTGTCACAGGTAACCCTACAAATACAATAGGGACGCCTGAAGAGGAAACTATCTTGAACTTATATATAATATTCCAGGTTCATGTTAAGGCTCTTTCCCACTCATCGCAAGAACGGCTCGCAGCGAGTAACTCGCAGGGAGCTTGCGAACACTCGCCGCGAAGTTAAATAATTTGAACAATATTTTCTGATCACGCGAACAAAGAAGACCAGAAGCCAAAGGAATCGTTGAAAATATCACGTGAGTAAAGTGAACATACTTGAAAACGTTTTACATACTTGAGACGTCTTCTCCTACGTCGTCTAAAATAAAGTAAGAGCAGCAGGTGCCGATTTAAAGCAGCCGCCATTTTGCAAAAACGTATAAATAGTCACGCGAGATGATGAAGTGTGGAAATTGACCTGCGAACTTGCGAGGACTCGTAAGCTCGCTGCGAGATGTTTTTTCGATGAGTGGAAAAGAGCCTTTAAAGAATGGTAGTTGTCCTCCACATGCATCTCTGGTTTTCGGCTCAACTCATGCAGTGACAATGTAAGTAGAGTCCTCGTCATTTGCCCGGCATTCACTCTCAACGATTGATAATTATCTTCTGTGTTCATTTTTGAAAGATCAAGCTCTT
>CACRXK020013469.1:0-14005 GCA_902702795.2 Paramuricea clavata
ATAGACATAGATACTTTATTATAGCTCCCTAAAAAGGGCTCTTCCGCTACAATTGATAAATACAATATATAAATAATATCTAATTAAAAACAAATTAACTCAATAAGTTCTTTCTGAGTTCATTTCGAAGTCTTTTCTTAAAAAATCTAGTGTTCTCAATTTCCTTAATATCAAGAGGCAGTTCATTATACAGTTTTGCCCCCCGATAGGAAAACATTCTTTGCCCAGTTGCAAGCCTACATTTGGGCAAATTTAAATCATTACAATGTCTAGTCGATCTGCTATGTATGGCAGAACGAGGCATAAACTTATCGGATAAATATGCTGGTACTTTGCCATGAAGGCATTTATGGACCATAACGGCATCATTTAGGAATAGTGTGTCCTTTACATTGAGCCATTTCAAAGATTGTATGCCTTCAGAAATATGGTCATATTTCCTGAGTCCCAGAACAATTCTTGCAGCAAAATTCTGCACTAGTTGCAGCTTCTTTACATTTTGTTTAGATGTATTGCTCCATATAGTTGAGCAATAAAATAACTTACTGAAAACAAATACTTCCATCAGGAGGAGAATGGTTTTTCTATCAAGCAAATGTTTGATCCGATTAATTCTTGACAGTTTAAACATGCAATTTGAAACTAATTCCTTAGTATTTTCATTATAGCTAAGATAACAGTCAATACTAACGCCTAAGTCTTTGACTACGGGAACAGGATTGATCACCTTTCCTAATATCTTGATGGGGGGTATCGGTGGTAGGTTACGGATCAATTGCGAGACCCCGATTACTTGAACCTTTGTTTTTTCCGAATTTATTAGAAGCGAGTTTGCACAACACCATCTCGATATCTCATTTAGATCTTCATTCAAATTAGATATAGCGCTGCTAAGATCACGTGGTGGAAAGGCGATGAAAGTTTTTGTATCATCAACATAACCCATAGATTTGCATCTTCTAGGAACTGACAGAATCTCGTTTACGTCGGAATTCAGTGCGCTTTTGCACCTGAATTACTCTGCGTATGAACGAGATTGTTTCGTATTCGGAAAGATCGGACTTTTAGCTGTTGAATAATATGTTTTATTATCAGAAAAACATATCATTCAACAGCAAAATCTTGATCTTTCCTCATACGAAAAAATCTCGTTCATACGCGGAGAAATTCATGTGCAATAGCGCACTAAAATTTGATTATCTTTTTTTTTGAAAACCAAACAATCGACAAACTTTTCTGTCCTAACGTAAACACAACAGCACCCGTTGACACAGTTCACGGATCAACAAAGTAGGTTTCCGAGCCGTAAATCATTTTCACGAACCGTACTGTTCATACTGTAAAGCCATTTCACAGCTCGTACGGACCGTACAGATTGTGTTCAATGTTTGCTTTCTTCACGATCCGTATACCTACGACATTATTGCACAACCATCTGAGAAGTAGGTGATTTATCACCACAGTGCTTTTGATGAGTGTTATTTTCTCCTTCTGCGTTGAATACGCGAGATTCGTGACAATCTTAGTGCGAAAAAGGCGCAGTTTTTCGTTTTCAACTTTTATCGCCTTTATCTTCTCATGCTGTAATTCGTTTTCAACTTTTATCAGGTTCATTTCCTCACGCTGTGCTTCGACAACCTTTACTAGATTGCTTATTTTGCTTGACAGTTCGTCTGTTACCTGGGTAAATCTTTCACGAAATATAACCTGTCCAGATTCCAAGGAAGCAACCTTGCTCTTCTCCCCTTACCAGCCGCTTGAACTATTTATTGCAGCTGAACTGTTATGAGCCTCATGATGAGCCTCATCATCAGTTCATACACGTCGTCAGCATGCCTCCCTTCCAGGCTAGAGTAATGGCTTGTGCCTTTCGGTTTTCGTCTTTGGTAACATTCTAGGGAAAACCCTTGATATTCTTGCACTTTTCATAGGGTTGAAGCTTTAAATTTGTCAATTCCTCAATGTCCTTATCTTCAATTAGTTTTTCCACCAACACATCCCTTGGTAAGCACTGGCATTCATTTAATAAACGTGACAGATTCATCATAATAAGAGCCACCATCTTGGATCTGAACATCGTCAAACGTTTAGCAAAATGTAAGAGAAATTGTTGGCCCATTACGGTCAAATAATAGATATTTACTTTGCGTTTAAAAGTTACGAGTTTAAAATGGGATTAAAAATATTTGTTTTTGTGTTTTATTAACGTCAAAATGTCCAAAAGAGCTAAAAATTGGCATCCGTCATCCTGAACAGGTAACCCAATGGAATCACTCATTGCGCTGACCTCAGAATGACATTTCGTCAAAACTTTCTTCTTCAAGATTGGTTTAGAAACAAATTTGGAGTAGGGTTAGGTTAGGGTTAGGGTTAGGGTTAGGGTTAGGGTTAGGGTAAGGATTAGGGTTACGATTAGAGATAGTGTTTGGAGTAGGGTTAGTGTTAGTAAAACCGTTGCTTTGTTACGTTTTATCAGTCTGAGGCCAGGGAAATAATCTCTTTGGTTTTGGAGCCTGAATATAGCCTGAATATAGCCGAGAACGCTTCAAAAAGCTACAGAAATACACGAAAAGTAGAAAAAAAGCTAAACCAGTTTCGTTCAGAAAGTACCTTCAATGCTACAAATAAAAAACTACTTGACATGTATTAGGCAAAACACAAAAGATATAATGATAATTTAAGCAAATGAAAATACAACAAATCGACGAAAACCTAGGACGCTTTTCCTGCCAAATCGAGCTTGTTTGATGCAGCAAAACACAGCAAATTGAACTCCTTGTCAGTGTGGGTTGTTTTTGTGATTTTCGAATTTTTTTCTACCAGTCAGTTATTAAGTTTTAATTTCCAAAAGATGAGAGAATACCCGAGAAGCGTGTGAAATACATGACTACGCCTCGTGTTTTACACGCTTCTCTCGTATTGTCCCAACATTCACTCGTTTTCTATTTCTTATAATTAATGAATATTTACTTATCATTTTTTTCAAAGAAAAATTCAAAACAATACTTCAATTGTTGTACGAAACATTTTCTTATTTTTTGCTTGCTTATTCATGTTTCTGAGATAAATGACATGACCACCCACATGACACCAACGAGCCGGCGATAATGATGAACTTTTGAATCCGCTTGCTGTTCTTTTCTCTTGTTTAAATAGCAGAGCGGAGTTTGTACCTTCGCCCGGGCTGCCGCTTGGAACGTGGCTTGGATATATGAAATTATTTATTATAGTGGTGTTTTTAGATAAATTAACCCCTTGACTTTCATATAGCTCTCATACCTGCACAGATAGACTGGGAAGAAGAACCAGAATGTTCAATATTAAAGCGACAGATGCAATCAAAAGATAACAAGTAACAAAACCGGAAAGACCAGTTTTCTCTTCCTTCTTTCGTTTCCAGTCCGTGATAAGACCCGTGATGGGAGCGAAGAAAAAACCAGTGCATTGAATAATACCAAACCAATTGGTATACTTGCTTACTACATTAAAAGATGGAACGCACAAATAAATTGTGGTACCCGGACATTTTGCCGAAAGACACTTTGCTGAAAGACATTTTGCCGAAAGACATTTTGCCGAACGAACACTTTGCCGACGGACGTTTTGCCGAACCGCCGTTTTGTCGATCGGACATTTTGCCGAACGGACATTTTGCCGAACGGACAGTTTTCCGAAAGGACAACTTGCCAAAAATAGAGATGTTATATTGTTATTTCGTCAAAATTCTTGGGACTGTGACTCATTTCTCAACAGTGTAATTCTCAACAATTGTGTAAAATAACCATTATATGGTCATTAGCAGTGCGTAATGGGTCATTAGCAGTACATAACCATGCATATTGACTATTGGTAGCTTGTTTGTGCACCGGAGGACTTATTTGCTAGGAACGTGTTTTGACGTCAGGTCGTAAACAAACAAGCCATATATAAAGACAACGACGTAAGCGAATTTCACTTTGAGAATCATCGAATACATTCACAGTTCTCTGGGAAATCGCATTCATGAATGATGTTGAATGATGTTATTCTTTTATATATGGCGAAATTTCGGTAAACTTATAGAAAACTTGAAAGAATATAAAACGAAACTATATGCTTCACTATCAAAGTTCCTGTCATCGAAATCGACAATGACTTTAATCACAGAAACTTTGACCGTGTAAGCGAAACCTCTAAAGTTCAGAAGATATCTCTATTTTCGGCAAGTTGTCCGTTCGTCAAATTGTCCGTTCGGCAAAATGTCCGTTCGGCAAAATGTCCGTTCGGCAAATGTCTGTTGGCAAAATGTCTTTTGGCAAAGTCTCTTTCGGCAAAATGTCCGGCCACCTAAATTGTTTTCGTTTTCCATCTGGCTTCATTAAAGATGCAAAAAAAAGTAAACAGAACTTTGAAAGTCAACTTACCCGTATCGTTGTTATGGCCAGACATAAATTCAAAATATGAGTTTAAGCCACCAACATAAAACCACAGACGAAGGTTACACACACTCATGAACAAAGCTGACAGTAAATATTCAGGTGTCAACATCTGACTCATTAGCCTGGGTGCTGTTTCTAGAAAAGTAAGGTAGTGCATCATTACGTGAAGTAAAGCCTTAACTGTCTTTATTTTTTTCAGTCAGAATAAAGCAATCTGACTGGCCGAGAAGCCTTCCTGAGCGTGCTGGTTTTTTGCATCAGGCCGGCTCTGAAGCGCAACTGCATGCCCGCTGTGAAATGCAACTGCCCGCTCAGCTTCGTACCCAGTGTCTTATCTATGGGAAAGACCCGGGTTGGGACAGGTCACGTGACTTTACAAAATATATTGGTTAACGGGGAAGGGAGGATTTTACATTGCATGCTTCTAAAAAAACACGTTACACTTCAATTACAAGGAATGGATCAGAGTGATCTAAACTACATTTCGTCATTCTTGCGATACATGGTTCGAAATGCCAGCATACTAATTTTTGTGTTTTTCTGTTTGCTTTTTAATTACCGATCAACAGTCAAGTCAACAAAGCTAGAAAATCGCATGCTTTGAATATCTTTCGTATGAAATCGGTTACTATGGTCAGCTGTTTATCTGTTTTTATATTTCTAATATTTCTACAAAAAAAATGCCATTAGATTTGTTAATTGTTGTTTGCAAATGTTGATAAGCTTTGAACCGATTTACCTGAAATTGTACGCGTCTTGTATTGTTGAAGGCTAAACACTAGAATGCCCACTTTACAGGTAATAAAACTAAAACTGTAAAACTGTCTGTGAGTTTTCTTTGAATTACGTATAGTTCATCGTTTTTATTGAAAACTTTAGGAGAGTGGTTATACGTAGTAAAGTACAAAAATTATCGGGTGAACGTATCACTGAGCCAACTTTCTCTAAAGCCCAACATTTATATAAATCAATCAATGATACATCAGAGCTCATATAACAACTTTTTATTACGTTTCGGGGCAAGCCCCTTCTTCAGATTACAGTTTTAGGAAACGTTTTAACAACCACAAAAGTAGCATGAATAGATATGGGAGAGGTGAAAGGGGTATGGCAGGCGAGCATTTGTAAGCTCATTTTTTTTATCAAGGTCATAATGGTATGCAAGATGTGAAAGTTAAAATTATTGATAAAACTAATGTTGCATGTCCCACGCAAAGAGAAGGATTTTGGGCTTATAGACTGAATTCGTTTGAACCGCATGGGTTGAATTTAAAAGACTTTGTTTAAACAATACAACTAATCAAGCGAATTATTATAATTACGGTATGGACAGTTTAAATAGTTGAAATCAAGTGTACACATGTAATCTGAAGAAGGGGCTTGCCCCGAAACGTAATAAAAAGTTGTTATGTGAGCTCTGATGTACCATTGATATATATATATATATATATATATATATATATATATATATATATATATATATATATATATATATATATATATATATATATATGCTGGGTGTTGGTAATGATTTCTTCAGGCAAAAGTAAGCTTAAAAAACTTTAATAAGTTTGTCAGACGTTTCGCCGGTTAGGGCTTCATCAGTGACACAATAAGTCCATAATAATATTCTATCCTATATATACACAAGTCCACCTAATAATCATTAATAAAACATACATAAATTACATGCGTAATGTGCTATGGATAATAGGTCATGCTAAAATAGACATAGTTAAGAATCTACTAAAAAATTAGATAAGAGTTTTAAGTAAGAATTATGTAATCTAGATGTTAAGAATACGGCCCACACAACCGTTCATAATCTTGTCCATATATTTACGAATTTCAAAGGCTTCGAAAATTTTTCGTTCATGTTCGTATCTGATATTTTTGTGGAGAATTTTCCAGCTAATTGATGGGACAGTACGTGGGTCAATGTTATGGGTTCTAAGATGGATGAAAACCGTTTGTTTATCCATACGAAGATGCTCCTTTATGCGTGTCCGTATTGTTCTACTTGTCTCACCGACATAAACTTTCTGACATTGTAGGCAATTTATGAGATAGACAGTATTCTTGATGTGACACTGATTTGTTTTCTCTGAGAGTTTGCAGGTATCACAATCTATTGTACAGCTTAGCTTGTCTTTCTTCGGGGCGTATATTTTAGATATTGGTTGTCCGTTCATGAAGTGGACTCTTATATTTTCTATTCCAGTTCTTCGTATAGTGGCTAGGGCACGGCGCTTGAATACCTCATCAATATAAGGTAATTTGAGATAGATATATCTCTCCTGATTGTCATGTTGTGGTTCAGTATGCAATGTTTGTTGTATTACTGATCTTACAAATTGTTTGGGGGTATCCATTACTCGTAAATATTGAGGTTAATTTACGTAATGATTTGTTTCTTTCGGTGGAGTCTGTCGACCGTGAAATTGCTCTCCTTACTTCTCCTATGAGTACAGATCTTTTGAAGGCTATCGATCCGTGGCTGTCCCGTGTGTTGTCTTGGTTTCGTGCTGCATGTTGACGCATCTGTTGAGGTGAGCTTATTTACTACAGATGTATTGTGCCCAGAAATTTATATTACGAATGTTGGGCATGCAACTGTAACTCAGCTTCATGAAATATTTGAAGGCAAATAGAGAAATTTCCAACCATCCCTCCCTTTCTGCTTTCTTTATGTTTAGCTATATTGTTGTATGCATAATTTTTGTTGGCGTTTTTGTGCCCTTCACCTTTACTGGGCAAGACTATATTATATATAATTTAAATCACATACTTGTTATTGAAAAATTTTATAATTAATAAAGTTAATAAAGCGGCTCTGGGGGTTTCCCCAAATGCCATTTTACTCCAAATGACTATTGCGTGTTTCAATTTCGTGCCCAGTAAACCGAGCTCAGAAAAGTTCACATCCTTAATTCTGTACACGGGAGAAAAAGAAAATCATAAAGGGTATTTCTGTTAAATATTTTATGGAGAAGATTGTTTTTAGGGAAGCAATCATCAATTGCTTGGAGGAATTTGTGTCCGATATTCGTTTTGACATTAGAGTTGTAAGGTGGATTAAAACTTATAACGTTTCTGTTTCTAGTGCGTTTTGTCTTTGCATGCTGGGGATTGTATTTTAACTTGTAGTTGTAACCACTTTTATGTAAAGCATCTTGGTATGGAGGACAAGCTGAATTAAATGCTTGTTCGTCAGACGAGATGTTGGACAATCGATTGTTAATTCCATCAGAAATTGCCTTTAGAACCGCGGGTGGGTGATTACTCTGACGATGGACATACTGAAGCGTATTTCCCGGTTTCATGTACGGTTTAAATGAGGAAGTTCTTAGGTCAAATGTGACACCTAGGTAATTGATCGTAATTGACACATTTTTTGTTAGCTTCGATTGTAATCTTTAAATTATGTTCATTAAAAGTTCTGCAAATTTGCTTCTTGATATTTTCTATTGCTCTCGGTTGTTTGTCAAACGCTGCAAGCCCATCATCTCTGTAGAGACCAATATCATTTTGATATTCTGGAGGAAGTTTGGATAGTAGGAATAAACCAACTAGCTCGCATGTTTCCGCACCATCAAAACTGCCCATCGTTACATCAAAGAAGCTATCTGACACTTTCTTGCGCCAAGTTTGATTTCTGCTGAAGAGAACTGATTTCTTCGCCTGCATTATTATGTGCTTCTCCTCATCCGTTATGGTGTTGAACTGGGAAGCAAAGGTTAAGGCATTAAGAAGCAGCTCTTCGGTAATGGATGGGTAAAAATATACGATATCAAAACAAATGAACGAACGAGATGACTTGTTAGGTAAATTCTTAAACCATGAAATAACAGAGTTCGTGTTTTTCCATTGATTTAAGTTAGTATGGATCAAAATATTTGAATTGATACTTTGCAGGAGTTGTTTACTGATGACAGCGATTTCTGATTTGGAAGGGTTGATTAGTCTACAGGTTGGATTGTTCTCAAAATTTGGTTTGTGATCTTTCAATGTTACGAAGCTATTTTTGGGTGATAATGCGTCGATTCGGTTGGCAAGTTCAAGATTCTCAGCTATAATCATTCCCTCATTTGCTATATTGGAAGTAATGTTCGCGTTAGCTTTATTGTAGGACTTCGTTATGGCATTATCAAGCAATTTGTCGTATGAAGGGGCGTCTAACTTGTAAAAGTTTGTTGCTTTATCTGCGGACACTAAAACTTTATCTTCACTACCAATGTTATTTAAGTCTTTCGTAAGGGTTTTCTGAAATTCGTTTTGGCATTTGTCAAACTTAACATTTTGAAAAATAGAAAACATTCTATTTTCAAATTCTTCAAACTCTTTCATTGGTGGAGGCGATTTTGTAGAACGAAAACCAAAGGTTTCCTTTGATGCAGATTCCGCAGACTCGTCAGGTTTGAGAAAATGATAAGTTTTCCATCGAATACGTCGTAGAAATGATTCCGTTTTGGTGAGCAAACACTGTAAGTATTCCTTTGGCTGCGCAACTGGTATGTTCTTTGTGGAGTATCCAAGATTAATAGGTTCCATATTTATTGGTAGAGTGCTCAACAATAAAGGAGCGAAATATACCAAGCACTCTACTCATATATGACTTTAAATACATATTTGGTATATTTCCTCCTATACCCATCCATTATAGAAGAGCTGCTTCTTAATGCCTTAACCTTTGCTTCCCAGTTCAACACCATCACGCGGATGAGGAGAAGCACATAATAATGCAGGCGAAGAAATCAGTTCTCTTCAGCAGAAATCAAACTTGGCGCAAGACAAAATCAGATATAGCCTCTTTGATGTAACGATGGGCAGTTTTGATGGTGCAGAAACATGCGAGCTAGTTGGTTTATTCCTACTATCCAAACTTCCTCCAGAATATCGAAATGATATTGGTCTCTACAGAGATGATGGGCTTGCAGCGTTTGACAAACAACCGAGAGCAACAGAAAATATCAAGAAGCAAATTTGCAAACTTTTAATGAACATAATTTAACAAAAAATGTGTCAATTACCTAGATGTCACATTTGACCTAAGAACTTCCTCATTTAAACCGTACATGAAACCGGGAAATACGCTTCATTATGTCCATCGTTAGAGTAATCACCCACCCGCGGTTCTAAAGGCAATTCCTGATGGAATTAACAATCGGAATTAACTTCTCGTCTGACGAACAAGCATTTAATTCAGCTTGTCCTCCATACCAAGATGCTTTGCATAAGAGTGGTGACAACTACAAGTTAAAATACAATCCCCAGCATGCAAAGACAAAACGCACTAGAAACAGAAACGTTATATGGTTTAATCCACCTTACAACTCTAATGTCAAAACGAATATCGGACACAAATTCCTCCAAGCAATTGATGATTGCTTCCCTAAAAACAATCCTCTCCATAAAATATTTAACAGAAATACCCTGAAGCTGAGTTACAGTTGCATGCCCAACATTCGTAATATAATTTCTGGGCACAATAAATCTGTAGTAAATAAGCTCACCTCAACAGATGCGTCAACATGCAGCACGAAACCAAGACAATGCAATTGCAGGAATAAATCCTCGTGTCCACTGCCCGGTAAATGTCTAACATCCAGCGTAGTATACCAAGCAACGGTTGTTAGGAACGATACGAATCAAAAGGAATCGTATGTCGGACATACTGAAGGAGAGTTCAAATCCAGATATTATTGCCACACTAGCTCATTCAGATTAAGCAAGTATAGAAATGCGACAGAGCTGAGCAAATACATCTGGCAACTTAAAGAGTCAAAGGTCAAGTACTCCATAAACTGGCGTATTATTTAGCAATGCAAGAGCTACAACAACACAACGAAACGCTGCAGTCTTTGTACACATGAAAAATTCATCATAATCTACCACCCTGAACTTTGTTCTTTAAATTCAAGAAGTGAACTTTTGTCGAAATGCAGACATAGAAACAAATTTCTCTTAAGCAATATACATTACTTAATATAATCTGTATATATATATATGTAATCTATACGTAATTTAATACTTGAACATTCCGTTTACGTCAAACATGTATATAGTATATATAACCTTAGCAACAACATAGCGTGACATTTAAATTCACCTGATGAGTGTGGCAAGCATTGCTTGTCATACGAAACAAGTTTGTAGTGAATATAAATCTTATGAAGTAAACCAGGTTTATTTTAACTTTATCTATATACATATATATATATATATATATATATATATATATATATATATATATATATATATATATATATATATATATATATATATATATATATATATATACACGCGATAATTCTTAATTTGAAGTTGCATTGAGAATTACGACGCTGTTGAGGCTATTGATCTGACCAGCACCGCAAATTATTCATGATAGCTAGCTATTTTATAATAGGTTGAGTTGCATGACTTCAGGCATTTCAAAGGCGCGCGCGCCCTTCAGTTGTCGCGTCGTATAATAGACCCGCTATATCAGCCTAGACCTAGGCCTTCTATTTTTATTGTGTTTTTTTTTTAATATTCAGCGCTTTTTCACATGAAAAGACTGGGACTAGGTGATTTGGGGGCGGGGCGGAGGATGACGCAAGCGAAAAAATAAAAGGCCTAGTGGATTTCCCAACAACAAGGCCAAAACTGCCCTGAAACTGCCCTGGTTGCGAAATGCCCAATTGTTGCGTTCTCAAACAGAATTATTTGCAACTGAACAGCGAATTTAAACCGATACAGGTAAAATATACTCATTTATAGTATATAAACTTACTATTTTTATTTGTATATACGTCTAGAAAATCGGGTTTTTGTCATAAAGTTTGAAGCAACACTATTTATATATGTTGACAAGGTGTAGCGGAACGGCACAAAATATAAATAATTCTTTTATTCGCAAGACAATCTACTGTTTTGCTTTGAATAACTATATTTGCGAATTGGGAATGAGGATTTTGAAATTATTGTTCAAATATTACGGATATACCATTTGTAAACAATGTACGTTTTTATATACAGTACTGTACGGGCTAATAATATATGTTCCGTTTTATTTTGTATATTTTACAAACACAAGACTGCTTCTTGCCAAAATTGAGAAAATATATATTAATGTAGTTGTGTATAAGACAAAATTTCATGAAAGATTCTACTTTTGGTATATATTTTGACTAATTTTGTGCTTTCGCTATACCTTGTCAACATATTAAATAATAGCGTTGCTTCCAACTTTATGATAAAAAAACGATTTTCTAGACGTGTATACAAATAAAAATAGTAAGTTTATACTATAAATGAGTTTATTTTACCTGTATCGGTTTAAATTCGCCGTTAAGTTGTAAATAATTCTGTTCGAGAACGCAATAATTGGGCATTTCGCAACCAGGGCAGTTTCAGGGCAGTTTTGGCCTTGTTGTTGGGAAATCCACTAGGCCTTCTAGGCTTGCTTCCTTCGCCCCGCCCCCAAATCACCTAGTCCCAGTCTTTTCCTGTGAAAAAGCGCTGAATATTAAAAATATATAAACTAGAAGTTACTATCGCAAGGAAAATGCTGCCTCACCCCCAAGGGATCAAAGGCAGCATTGTTTATATGATCCCGCTTTGCCAGGACGAGATATGAGCAATTATTTAGGCACAATTCCTCCGTAATTTCTCGCCAAAAATTCCATAAGTAGTGCTTTCCGTTTCACCTTTCGCCAAATGGATAACAATTTTACCGAATTCCTGACGACCGGGAGGGGGGAGGGGGGGTGGAACACCCCCACACACATCCTCGAACGACATTTAATTCTGTCTGTTGTAAAAGTTTTGTGCAACCGTTACACCCATAGTCTGCACCCGCACTGCACCCACAAAGTTGAAAATGCAAAGGCAAGGGGCGCACTTGCACCCACTGCACCTGTGGTTCCGGCATCCCTGATTTTGATGTACTTAAATACGTCACAGTGCATGATTCAGCAAAAACTACACTATTTTCTAGAGATGGACTATAGTTAACTGTAAACGAAAGGTTGCCTGTTCAAGCATAATATAATCTTCTTGAACCACAAGATCTTCTCTACAACATTTGAGTTCTGCTAACCAGCATTTGAACTTTCATTTAGCCTAGTGACTGATATTTCAATACATCAAAATCATTGTTCCTTCCATCATGCAAACAGCCCCTAAGACGCCTGTTCAGGAGGTAGGAAAAGGGCAATTTGAATATCAAACATCTTGCACAAAGTCGAAGGGTAGTTAAAAGTAGTCTAATTCATATTTGTCCTCTATTAACTATGTCTAATTCTACTTTCTTGGCATGGGCGGTTTTATATGAGTATTGAATATCTTCAATGCTTATAACTTCTTGCTTTTGTATAATTATAATACTGTCAGTGGTGAAGTTAGCCATAGCAACAGGTCATGCTATGCAAGTTTTTAATGATTTGCATTATTCAAAATTATAGATGCAGGTTTATCAGCATAGCATGGCCAGTTGCCATGGCTAGCTTGCCACTGAATACTTTACAATGTTTATATGAAAATACTAAGTCAGGTTTTGTTCTAATTATTGTTTTAATGCCACCTTCAAGGCTGCCCATATTACAGAACAACCGAACAATATGCTGATGGGGAGACAAGATCTATTTGTTGACATTTCTAATTGTGAGCATTATCGAAAAATATAAATACACTCTGAAATGTAGTGACACAGCCAGATGAATATATGAATGTAGGCCGGTAGGATTATTTCATATTATGCTAACAAGGGACATAATCTCAGAGGCCTCAAAGATGTATACTGTATATATAAACAGACAGTCATATCTTTACAAAAGTCAGTTGACATACTATTACATGTAATTGCTGGTAAGTCCATATTTAAAGTGCAGACAACAATCCACACTAGATTGCTCTAGGAATCTTATTACAGTAAGCCTGATTTAACAACATTCCGCGTTTGTTGTTAAACTATAAACATCTAGAAGTGAACACAATACTCATCGTCTTGGCACATATATTAAACAAACAAATAAACTGAGTGCATTTAGACTCCTTGTATAAATATATAAAGGCATTATTGACGAATAGATCAGGCGGGCTACTATTAAAACTGCCGGTACTTTCATGAATTATATTACTTCAGAACTCCTTATAAGTACATTTTGTCTCCTTGAATATGACATAAAATTATCAAATGTTCTATAAACGACCATGCGGACAATGCGAATGGGAATTATTTCGGGCTGTAAGAAGCGCCGTAAACTCATAAAAGCACATTGCTTGCCTCCAGAATGAACGCTAAACAGTTTATCGCCTTGATGGATATTAGCACAAAGAAATAAAGCCATACTTACCTGGTTTCTTCGGGAAATGTTCGTATATTTTGCAGATCCAGAATAAAAAGTTTGCATATTATGTGCACGCAATTTAATATTTTTCTCGCACTTCCCCCGTCCGTTCCCCCCCGGAATTACGACATCTTAACGGACGGACAGACACAAATCGAAATCTCGACAATACATAGATCGGCGCGAAAGACTGGGTCGAGTGAACTCTGGAGAAACCTTCATGTCAAGATTAGGAGTGCTGCCTTTGGCAGCAAT
>CACRXK020013470.1:0-14004 GCA_902702795.2 Paramuricea clavata
ATATGTCTTGTTGCAACCTCTGTTTGATCACCTGTAGGGCTAGTTTGGTGGGAATAGATGTGAACAAGGATACAACATCGAATGATACCATGACTTCATCGTCTGCAATTTGTCGATGTCTAATTTGTTGAGAAAAGGCAAAACTGTTCCTAACTGTATATGTCCCTCTGACGAGTGGGGATAATATTTTGACCAAGTGTTTCGAGAGGTTGTATGTTGGGAAATTAATGCAACTTGTAATGGGGCGAAGTGGTACCGCAGGTTTGTGGATTTTGGGAAGCCCGTAGAATCTTGCTGGTGTGCCATCAGTGGAGTGGAGATGGAGGTAAAGGTGTTTATGTATTTGAGATTTATCAGGATCGTGTTCTGAGGGTGTCTCCTTTATGTTGGAGAGTACCTTGATCAGATCTTTTTCTACTTTGGAAACTGGTTTTCTTTGTCTATCTGTGATTTTTGAGTACGTTTCTTTATCACTCAATAAGCCACTGATTTTACTGGTGTAGTCGTCGTTATCCATGACGACGATGGCTTTTCCTTTATCAGCAGGGATAATTGTAATGCTACTATCCTCGCGCAGGTTTTTCAAAGCGAGCTTTTGTTGGCGTGAAAGGTTGCAAGTTGTTGGTGGTTTGCTGTATTTCAGGATATTTGTGACGGTAGCGCGTATGGATTCTTTGTTACTTTCAGGGAGGTCTCGAATTCCTGATTCTATACTTGCTACGATCTTTGGTACAGGGATTGCTTTCGGTGCTGGTGCAAAATTGAAACCATATTGTAGGACTCTTGTCTCGGCAGGTGTTAGTTGATGGCCGGATAGGTTAATTACCCATCTGTCCTTGTCAATGTAATCGCTACTGTTTGTGGCGCCTAACTTAGCGAGTTTACGGACGTGTCTGGTCTGAACAGTTTCCTTAACTCTCTCAGCGTTGTGTTTTACGACATTGTCTTTTTTAAGACTTTATTCTTATCCTACGTTTCGGGGCATGCCCCTTTATCAAGGATAAATAACAGAGTTTGATGTACATGCTTTTATATCCTATTCAATTCATTAACATAAATTACCCAAAATCCCTTACATTTAATCCCTTAGGTACAAACGTGTCCAAATTATATGCCCAAAATGCCTCTCTTTGCGTAGGATCATTCATATTTTTTTTTGTCAATAATAATAACCCTGAGATCTGCCAAGCCCTCATAGCCCCATATATATATATATATATATATATATATATATATATATATATATATATATATATATATATATATATATATATATATATTAGTATAGCTATAGGACTTGGACTTAAAAAAAACCCTGGCTTTACTTCATGCTGGTAAAACCCCTGGCTTTACTTCATGCTGTCATGTCGAGCTACATAGTAAAATAACATAAATAGTGTATATATGAAGTAATTAAAATGTCTAATCAAAATTATATATAATTAAGGTACATAATTATATGCAAATAAATTAAAAGTTCTTGAGCGACGATCATATATAATGTATGTGGTGGAGGCCTATGGGCATTTTTCATTTTGAAAGAATATTTTTGGATACACTGTCCACCCCCTCCCATCTCCCTTCACGCCCGATCTATTTCCAGTGCTCTCAATAGAGCAAATTAGGTTTTGAAGACACACTAATTTTCATGACCCTTCCGACTATAACACAATATACAATCAGAATAAGTTTCCGCCTATTTATTTTCATTCATTACTTGCATGCATGTGTAAAGCCTGAGAATAAATTATTTATCCAGATTACTTTAAAAGTTCTTACACAAATGAAGCAAACAAACTTTTTATTGCCTTATCCCAGTAAGTCCCGATATCTTAAGGCCTTTGCTCAAATTTCCTGAGAACCACCAAAAGAGTTTTTCTATATCTTGTCAAGCGCCAGCTATACACAAAAGGATTTATCCAAAAATTGAGAAAAAACAAGGTGAAAAGCCCCCATTTAATAATATCTATAAAGGACCAAGGCTTCGCATAGTTCAAATAATAGGGCTCTCCGTTTATTGAATCGTATATGATCAAAGGGCAAAAGGTTGCTACCGAAATACAGGACACCATGAATATTGTAGAAAGAAAGCGTTTTTCATTCAACAGTCGTACTTCTTGATGTCGAACAACGGATGAAGGTTGATCCATTATGCTCCTCAGGTACCTTGAATTTTTCTTCAATACATAGGCTGCTTTGGCATACATTATGACGGAACTGAGTACAATGCATGTACCCACTATATATCTTGGATAGAAAAACCACTTTTCGTAAAACAATTCGAAAATTGATTCGACAATGTAAAACAACCATTGTAGTAGGATTAGGCACTTGGTAAACATTTTGGTTATGAAAATTCTATATTTCAATGGATGACAACAACTGATATAACGGTCAAAGGCCATTGTTAAAATACTAGTGAAAGAAATATACAACGGTACGCGAAAAAAATATACACACGTACTCCGTCTATACAAGAATTACGCCAGAAAGTTATCACAATCACCGTAAGGGAAGTTAGAATGTCCGAAACACAAAGGTTTGTGACGAAATATGATGAAGAATTTCTAAAACACTTCAGTGGATCCTTTATCAGTCCAACAAGTAGTAGACTGTTAGATAATAATCCGATGACGGCAAATATCATTCTTAAGACAATATGGTAGTACGGCAAAACGGGCGTAGAACATAATGAAGTCGCAGTCGTCTGCATGTTATCCATATCTATATTGCTTGTTCAGTGACGTTTGGTACGCGCTCATGGCGCCATTCCTTATTTTCACGCCATTAAATCGAGCTGTTAATATAAACAGTACCAACAATGTCTGTCAAAATTAATATAGTATTTAATATTCTCTCATTTAACGGAATTAATTAAATGCAGATTACATTCAAGTGAGTCACTACTCACTCATTTTAATTAAGGTGCCAACATAGTATTTGATAAGACATATAAATAATCGGATGTTTATATTTTTGAGCATTAAATTAAAAATTTATTGTGAAATTTTCAATGGCATAATTTTTTTTTAATTACTGGAAGTGATTAACTGAACTTGAAATTTTCCATTTTTAATCTACATAGTATACTTTAATTAATTGGAAAATTTTTAAATTCCCAAACTTATATATATAGAAATGCCAAAAATTGAACCCATTTTCCGACAGTTTGTAGCCTGCGAACAGACTCTCAAGCTGAATTGAGAGCCGGCATCGATGACTAATGAATTTGAATATCTGCCCCGTAACGTTCGTTTTTCCAAATATGGAATGTCTGCCTTATTTGGAGTTGTTTACAACTTTCGTGCAAACTAAATTTAGACCGTGCAAACTAAATTTAGACCGTACAGTTTATACTGTTTTTCGAAATATAAGATATTAAAGCAAAAGTTCAAATGTTTTAAATACTGTTTTCTCAAAACAGAACATTTCGTGCTTTGATATAAGACGACCAAGACCAATTTGATCAGTTAATGTGTTTATTATGCATAGTGCTTCAGCAGTTGACATATATAGAGCTCAGCGGAAACATATAAATTATAGCATCTGACCAATGAGAATTTCGCGTCACGATTTGAGACGCAGATATTCAAATTCATTAGTCATCGATGCAGGCTCTCAATTCAGCTTGAGAGCCTGTTCGCAGGCTAGACAGTTTGAGGTCTAGTAGTAAATGGTCTATTCAGCGGCTGAAGAAAACCCCCCAACTTTCTATATGGCAGGCAAATCATGCCGAGAGCTGTTTTCAGCACACTTATGACTGCAAAGCCCGAGAATTGCTGTACATGCTATAAGAAATATTAAATTTGGCATTTAATTTGTATTACTATAATATAGTATTCAAATGTTCATATTGTTTTATTTTAAAGCTTGAAAATTGATAATAATAATGTAGTATAAAATGACAGCACTTTAATATTATAACATCTGGCTATGAGGAAACAATATATCCGCACACAACTAAAATCTTCTGTGCCGGCCGAGACAATTTTTGACATTTCGCAACTGGAGCTCCCCTGGTCAAGTAAAATTAACTAGTATGTAGTCGCCGAATAAAATGGTAACTAGCCGCTATAAAGTAGTCAACATTTATGAATACCTGGGAACTATAGCTGCCTTCACATGGAGAATATATTCAGCGAATACTCTTCTTGTCTTGCGCGTGCAAGTGGTGATTTCAAAATATTGTATTGTTTGTCGTGATGCATGGCGGGTAACGGAGAAACTTGTAAAGGCGGGCAACGGAGAAGCTTGGAAATGGGTCTTGATGGGCGCTTTGAATCGTCCAGTGTTTCCTTGGACGCTAGTTACTGCGGATTCATGAGGTAGACGGTTAAATGCGAATAGTTGTTGCGTTAGTTTTAACGGTTGTACGATGACGTTTCTATAGGAAGATTTTCAGACGTTTCTATAAGGAGTGGCTTTAACGTTTAGTTTCAAAATTTAAACGTTGTATTTCAAAATTTAAACGTTGTGATTACAACGTTTAAATTTTGAAAATAAACGTTGAAAGGCCTACTCTGGGGCGGTAAATCGCCTTAAATCGCCTAAAATCGCCCAAAATCGCATTAAATCGCGGGTTAAAATGGTCAAATTTCTCTTAAATCGCCTAAAATCGCTTTAAATCGCCTAAAATCGCTTAAAATCATGGGCGTACTGGGTGGGGGTGGGGGGCGGGGCGACCGCCCCCCCCAGTTTCTGGCTGGGCGGTCGCCCCCTTGCTCTGTTGGGCAAACAAAGCCAGCCGGGCAATATTCGCTTCACAGTCGGGCAATATTGGTTTATTATAGAAATAAATGGGACAAATTCTGTCAATTTTGTGGGAAATTCTGTCAATTATGTGGGAAATATGCTATCTAATAGGAATTTTTTGTAATCACTTCTCCCCCCCCCCCAATCACTTCTTTCCAACCCCCTAATATTTTCCTTCCCGTACGCCCATGCTTAAAATCGCATTAACTCGCCAACATGCATTCTGTTTGATACATTCAGTCAATAATGTACTCAAGTTTATCAATTGCTGCTATTTTGCTGGCAAATCATGTATAATCCAGGTGTTTTGCAATCAAAAGTAGTGCAACATGGATAAATCAAATAAGTGGATTAGGCTGACAATATTTAGTCACTTAATAGGCTCCGGTCGTTAATAAAAACAGAGCTTTTTTCTGCTTTATGCAGACTTTACAATAATTAGGGAATTCTGGGGTTAAGAAAGACCCATAGATTCCATTACACTACCAGCAACAAAATTGAGTTACTGGTTAATTTCATTATTGGTGTAAAATGTGGAGGCTGGGCTACAATTTATATGGACTATGGTGGCTGGGCTACAAATTAATCTATAATATACATGGCTTCTCAAAGCCTAATTGCTGTTAGAACAACAGTAGGAGACTATGATAATGAGAGTCAATGAGTACGAGTATATAATAAGGTCATCCTGCAATTTGTGCACTGTTGCATGTAGATCGAGCACTGCATTGTATACAATGGTTGTACTTCGACATGTGCATGGTTATACTCTAGCTCCTAGTTATAATTATATTGGCTATCATACGAAAAACATACGTGAGGTTTAATATGAGCGAGATTTGCATGTTTTGCAACTCTCATCTATTAAATTTTCCAGACCTGTATTACTGTATATAAAATAAACAGTAAAACAATGATTACATCGTACATACCATACAATCTTTGTTGTTGCTTGTTTGCAGAACACTTGACAAATTATCAGGTAAAAGACTTAAAACCACGATGTAGTGCGCGGTGTGCCATTTGTTTAATATCATTTTGTTTAGTATTTTTTTTAAATAATTTAGAATTCCGACCATTTATATGCGATGTACTTCATGTAAATTAAACTTTACGGCATTACGCCGACAGTTTCCGAATGCGTGACAATACTGTTTCAAACTGTTTCTGGATATAGATATCAAACATAATTTTATAAAACATGTTTGTTGAAACAGTTTAAATAATATGCAAGCTAAATAAAGAAGTGTTGACAAGATACAAAACAAGACAATTTCACTTACAAGGGTGACAAGGTAATTTATAGGAATATAGCTTATTGTAACTGTATAAATATATTGTGCGTTTCTACTCACTGTGGGCTGTGGTTCTTTTGGAAATCAAATATCTATTATATTTTGCAATTAATAATATTAAAGTTTAGCCTAAGACATGTGTAGTTTAGTTATAGGTTGGTATTTTGCATTTATGTACCGTACATGCCCCTTAAGTAGAGTATATTTATTAACTGTTTACAATATTTGTGGTATATAATATAGCCATGAATGCATGACCACATGACCCCACAAGATGAACTTCAATGGCTTCTAAATAAAACAATGGATGAAAAGTTCACGAATATTGAGCTTTATATATGATTCGGGTTAAATACAATAATTATTAACCTAGCTTTATATAAAATGTACATACATGTTCTAATAATTGTATTTTGCTTCATACAATACACACATGTGTGTGAAAACATTATATTATTCAGCTCACTCCCCTTTGGGGCTTTTCAGTCACCACTTACATCAAGTATTAGGGTTACTTATGTTAGTCTAGACTATTTATCTTTATAACTATGAGAACATGATATCACTTTTCTAACTGTGTTTATTCTAACCCAAGCTGCCATATTTTGCCTTGTGGGAGGAAACCGGAGCAAAATATAAAATTCAATTACCTTGAAAACACAGGTCTAAATTGCAATCCCTAAAATTTAGAATTTTCTCTTAAATCGCTTTAAATCGCCTAAAATCGCATTAAATCGCAGTGCTTGAAAGTTCCAGTTTTTCCTTAAATCGCCTAAAATCGCATTATATCGCAGCGATTTAAGGCGATTTACCGCCCCAGAGTAGGCCTGTTGAAGCCACGCTTTAGAAACGTCTGAACATCTGCCTAGAAACGTCATCGTACAACCGTTAAAACTAACACGACATCTATTCGCATTAAACGGTCTACCTGAATCCGCAGTATCTTATACTGATTTTCCTCAATTAGGCCTTTCTCACGATGACGAATATCCGCCATTTTTGGGTGGCATCTAATTTTCGTTAACCAATGCAGACAATTAAAACAATGTGAAAATAAACTAACCATTACAAAACAAATTTACCATCATTCGTCCAACAAATTATAAAAAGTTGCTGTTATGTGGACTTATCTTGCAGACTTCGGCTGGAATGCCACCCAAAAAATGGCGGCGTGAGAAGGCTAATTAGGATGATAGTTTTGAGTAATGGTTAGAACATATAGTCACGTGTGCTCTATGGGATATATGGAGTCCCGAGAATTAGTTAAAAGGAATCCACGAAGGAATTGAAGGCAATTAAAGTTATAATAATGTTTAACGGAAGAGTGCACTTTAATTATTTGTGTATTCTTGCATACAATTACGTAACTTGTGCAAACCAACTGTGCTAGAGTGGCGAGTTTTATTAGCAAACAATTATGGCGAGACCGAGACACAGAAGTACGTCAGTACGAAGTTATAAACGACCAAGCGATTAATTGCTGCAAAAAGTAACCGATGCATGCTTTACAAGCACCAAAGAGTCCAATTGCAAGTAGAGAGGAAGTAGAGGCAACGAAGTTGTCGCAAAAAAGAAGTATGTGAAGAAAGAGCCAAGGAAAGACGTATCGTCTAAAGTACAGGTGACGATAACTCATGGGGATACTACATTAATTAAATTTTAATTTTGGGTGATATGAATTATGACTTGGACTACTGCGCATTGAAGTTAGTTAATCGATCAATAATGTTCGGAATCGGAGGCCAGGACGCGGATCAATGATTCGTCCAACTATCAAAGAGGAGTCCGACTGTCTAAGAAAAAAAATTTGCGTCGCCATCGGCCTATATGTCAACAGTAACAAGACAAAATGGCACTACAACTAAAGAAGAACTTTTGCATAGAACGAGGAACAAACTTAACACTTCTCCACTCTCATCCGCATTAAAATATATTGCAGTGGTAACATAGTAGAGAATTGTGGTGATAACATAGGAATAATAGAAGACATTCAGAGGTGCATGACGGAAGCTGTTATAGACGAGGGTTCGCGGTGACTATTTGCGTTTCTCGGGAGTATGGCTGAAATATGATGGCAAGAACACTCAGAAAGCAGGGATTTGGAAGTTTTAGAAGTTTCACGTATCGGGAGTAAGTTCAGTGAATTTTATACGATATATATATATATTTATGTCGTATTTCTCGGTACATGCCCGTAACTTTCCACATGCATGCATCCATGTTTTTTTTAAATATACACGGGTATTTTTTTTACGATATAATTTTTATACATCTGAAGATCACAAGAAAAATTTAATGTAAGCAGTGCATCTATATTAAATATTTTATACACTCGAGCAATCAGCCGTGAATAATTTATGTACTTGTAATTGACGCCATGCATGTTGGAAATATTATATGGTAAGAGCTTTACGTAGCTTCCGTCTTTCAATCATAATATTATTTTCTTTCCATTTATTATTATGTAAAGCCCTGGGCAAACTAGGAAACATTGTTGCGAAACCATTTGTGATTCGTGATCCGGGAGGCAAAAATATTTCCTACCAAATTCAGAAACATTTAATGTTTCCCAAGTGTGATTTTTGTCACGAAAATATTGTTGCCCTGTTTGCCCATATGTTTCCAGCGCGAAACATTTTTTCACATAAGAGCATGCGTAAAAACAAACAACACAAAGAATGGATGAAAGTACGGAGGTCACAGCAGTTGTAGACGAACAAAGCAATAAAAAAGGTTAAAAGCGAACGAGTGTGGAAAGATACCGAAACATACGGTGGCCCACAAGTGCATGCAACGTCAATAATAAATGAGATATCAACTTAAATTTCATAACTTCAAATTCCTCACTCCAAATTCAAATTCCTCATAGTCTAGGACCTGTATATGAGTTTGTATGCATTTCATTTTGTAACTAATAGAGCTATTCCTGACGTACAATGTAATTATCAGTTCTATTAACGGTGTGTAAATGAAGTATTGTAGTTTATTTGAGATTGTTACCGCCGACCAATGATGAATTTGAATTTAGATTGAGAATTTTAAATTTTTGGGTGAGGAATTTGAATTTGGAGTGAGGAATTTGAATTTGGAGTAAGGAATTTGATTTTGGAGTGAGGAATTTGATTTTGGAGTGAGGAATTTGAATTTGGAGTGAGGAATTTGATTTTGGAGTAAGGAATTTGAATTTGGAGTGAGGAATTTGATTTTGGAGTGAGGAATTTGAATTTGCAGTGAGGAATTTGAATTTAAAGAAAGGAAATTGAATTTGGAGTAAGGAACTTGAATTTGAAGTTATGAAATTTAAGTTCATTGATATCTGATTTATTATTGACGTCGCACTTGTGGGCCACCGCAGGGGAAACAGAGAAGCTGATAAGTTTGTACGAAGCAAGAAACTGTTTTGGGATGTCAGCAATGTAAAATACTCAAACAGAGACGAAAACGAAAAGGCTTATGCAGTTATGCTGAGATTGACAACGACTTGAAAGAATTTGGCATCGACAGAGAAGAATACAAGGACTAAGTTACCCTGAGCGCTAATGTTTCTCACTGATGTTTCCTAGTGTTTGCCCACTCTGGGAAACATGGCGAAACATTGGCAGGGAAAAATGTTTCCGCAACAATGTTTCCTTGTTTGTCCAGGGCTTAATTATAATTTGACCGGGCCAGTATTCGTAAGGCTCTGCGGAGGAGAGTAGAATCTATAATCAATATTTTGGTTACCCTCCTACTTTTTCGAATAAAACATTTTGACACAACCCGTGAATTTGACTGGTTAAAATTTCTGTGCCATATATTCCCGCCCCTCTTCGCCCACCCCCATAGGCCTCATCTAAAATTAATATAAATTCGACCATTTAAATATGTCCCAAAAAAGTGTTTGAGTGAAGAGTTAATGTAATAATGGCATTAAGGAACTGATACAACTTCCATAGCAAGAAAGGTGTCTTAAAATGTCTGATATTCCTCCAAAGCGTATCTAAGAGAACGTATAAATTTATCAGTTCCTCGTCGGTTTCTTCGCGTAATTACCCGTTCAACCTCGAACAACTCACTCGACGATCGACTTTGCGGCCTTTCTTTTATTCGATCTCGTTGTTGAGTATTCACAAAAATCAGCTGCGCTCAAGTTATTCAACTCTTTACGAAAAGACATTGTTGTTTTTTTTGTTTACTACAAGTCACGCGAACGTCACGCACACGCGTGGAACATTTTTGCGCCCGTAATCTGAAACGCTGACTGTCCGAGATTTCTGGCCATTCACTAAAGGAAGAGATCTGATTGGCGTCTCAGAGAACTGCTATTTCCTAGAATTAGAAGTTGACCAGTATTCGCTACGCAAAATTATTCAGTATTAAAATATATCTCTACACAAATACTTTGATTCTTCCTAATAGTTCTCTGTTAAATTTGTTACGGGTGCTAAAGCGTCCCAATTCAAGAGTATGCGCTTTCGAAACTACTGCAAGTTGTCTTGCAAGTTCGTGCGCGGCCGAGAGGCCCCGGGAACGAGAATAATACAGCAAAATAGAGCAATACGGTTGGCTTTATAACTGATACGATATCTATACAGCTTCTGTTTTGTCCTATGGCCTTTACTATGCGGGCGCGGTCACCTTTTGCACATTCTCAAATATATTGTTTTGTATTTGAATTAAACCATCGTCAGTTTATAGAGAATCGGAGGAGTTGGTGATACACTGCGAAAATTTGCCCAACTTAGTGGACATCGAGAGCTTTTGCTAACTATTCAAGTGTTAGTCAAGCCAAAAACTTATCAGGACGCATCGGCTAACTTGACACGGCTCTATAATTTTATATTATTTTGTTGTCATAATGTCATATGTCAGTTCAATTCTCAATTATATTAAAAACCGGCAATAGCACCCTGTTTAACCGTGGTACCTGGACCTACATTGGGCGGTCATTGCCTGCGATCACATGCGAAATTAAATACAGATTCGACTCTACTAGTTAATTATAGAGTGCCACAGGTTTTTAGTAAAAATTGTTGACCTCTCCATTGCATGCCTTGATATATGATCATGCTAATTTTAGAATGCGCTGACTTGTACATTTTTCTCTTATCTCATAATCAACTTAACATTCTTATCGTGTATAACCTTTTAATTATCTGCACATCCAGTAATTTCCTTTAAACAACATGTTTACATATCAAACTACCTACCGCGCTTTGTAGCTTTATCTGAAAATGGATCGCTGAATGCGGGCCTTCAGGAAAAAGACATCGTCCATATTAATGCGTTTTTGTTTGAAAATTAAGGAACTCGAAAATAGAAAACGCACAAAAAGACGACCGTTTCTCATCGGGGCTGATCACATCTATCTAGAATGTTCTCCATAATGGAACCACGGAAATGATGACATCAATTACACGGCGTGTCTAATCCTTCAAGAAATTATCGATTTTGTTTAAATTCGCTTCTCATGCTGCTCTTGGTTTTAATCTATTTCTATTATGCATGTTTTTACTTTATCTTCCTTGAAAACAGTGCCGGGCTTAACGTGAACTTCATTACCATTATCAATTGACTCATATAGACACTTCACGCACGTAGGAGCCATGCAGGTGTCTAGGGGGCTGTGCCCTGTAATTTTTCACACGGATTTTTGGTCCCCCAAAGTTAGATCAAGTATTTTTAAAAATATTTCCTATATATAATCATATATAGTAGACGCAAATAAATATTACATAAAAGGCGTATTTTAAATGGATATATAAAAAAAACTGTAAGCCTCTTTTCGGATACATGTATATTGGGTTCATTAATTACGCCTCATAAGTCAGTCTTTTTGCTAGCTATTTTAACTCCCAGAAAAGTCCCCTCACCTATAGTCACTCAAAATACCAAAACTGAAATAAAACAGTCTTTTGCCACATCGTTTTCAGTGACTAAGGTATTCAATTCAGTTTGTTCCGCCAAAAATGGCTTTTCCGAGCTTCATGCATTCTTTCAAATTCAGTTCGGGCCTGGGGATTGAGGGATGATGCCCCGGACTCTCAAATGTCTTTGAAAGATTTGGTGATTTCAGTCTACCAAATCTAAAATGTCTTCCAGCGACGCTGAACCTCTTAATATTGCCTATAGTGATTCTAGTCAACGAGGATGCCGAATAACTGAACAACCGTGAAAACAATTAGGCCAATGATTAATAGATTTTGATCTTTGGAGGTCTAGCGGTGGTCGCGACGTAGAATATAACGGAGATTTTCAGATGGATAGTTTTATAACAGTTACCTGTTTGAAAGAAAAGAACAAGCATGCAGACGTTTCGCCGCCGGAGACAGGCACTTCTTACCACTCTCCGAACCAAGGAACTTATAACTCTTTCAGATTGAGGCCATGAACTCAATCTGAAAAGAACAAAATATTTTTCGTTTCAGCTAAGTGCCTTGCCCTTGGTACGGAAAGTACAAGAACTGCCTGTCCCCGATCGTGCATGAAATCCAACAGATGTTTCATATCTGAATTTAAGTTATATAAACATGTCCCACCAGGTTAACAATAAAAAACGGATTATATTTAGAGTAAGAAAGCACAAACAGAGTAAAAGTCATAATTCTTACATGGCGATTGTTCGATTTGGACTTCCAATTCAGTGTTTACTGTTCTTCGTAGCCAGGTAGGGCATTTAATGAGGTAATATATAAGCCGAGTTAGCAGACCGGCACAATACACCAGACTTTAAACACTTTGGTTATATTTTAGATCAGTTTTGCGAAAACTTTGCGGTTTGTCATGTTTCAGAACTCTTTGTTTGATCTGGCTGAAACCGAGGGACTCGAAAAGAACTTACCTCGAGCAGCTTAATCGAAGGACTTCATTTGACATTAACTCAATGATTAGCTTCCTCAGATTTCTATTAGCTAAAAATAAATCGTAAAATTAGCCTATATCGTCATTTCTTCTCACGATTGAAATGGGATTAGGATGATAACACTTATAGAAAAGTAAGATGATATGAGTAAAAGAAATTCACTAAAATTAGAGTGATTTCGCGTACTAAAATAACTTTTCTATAAAAAGATTGTGCAGCGCAATGCCAAAAACGGTAATTTATTAGTCCTATATGGTTATAAAGAGTAAAACCATATATGATTGTATGACTGCTATATATAATAGCATGATTGCTTTTTAGCATGCATTTATTGAATATGTTGCACGTAATCAAATGAAAATATTTGAGATGATTGGAGATATCCACAATGGAAGAGCTGAAAAGTTTCAAAAGTGATCAAGCCCGCGATCGCCGTCCAATGCCCTGCTAGCTGAGCGACGTGACCTCGCGTGACCTTAGACTTGGGTCAAGTCTCAAGAGTCCGAGGGATCGGACGCGCGAGGTGCAATATTCATCAATAACGCGGGAAAGTTTGAGGGAGAAGACGGACTTGACTCACCTGCAAGCGCGCCAAATTTACCGACCCGTTTTCCGTTCGGTAACGCGTCATAACTATATTGCAATAATTTATGCTAATTGCAATAAAGCGGAAATAACAAAGTATATATTTATATAGCGTGCCTTCGTGTCTGGTTTAGTTTATACTACACGATGAATTCTTTTCAAGATGGTATTATTTATGGTTTGCGTAAACTTGGATACGATACAATTATGGACATTCAGCGAAGAGTTGTCGAAGCTTTATGTGGCTGGTCGAGATGTCCTTATGGTTGCTCCAACTGGGTCAGGGAAGAGTCTAATTTTTCAAATAGCACCCTTCGTCTTCGACTTTATAAGCCATGTTTCGAGATAGCGGTTGTATAAATGACTAATCACTTGATATGATACTATAAACTGCACAAACGCACACATAAAGTGTCACGGCAAACTTCATGATCACACGAAATTATGATACACTCAGGGATGGCCAGGGATTAGGGATATTTCAGTTTTTGTGCAAATGGTCATAATATAAATTAACTACAACAGTCTATA
>CACRXK020013471.1:0-14002 GCA_902702795.2 Paramuricea clavata
TACCAAAAATTAAGGAGTAGTTGAATTGTTGAAACAGTTATAATTGTTTAATTAATGTTAAAAGATTTTGATGATTAATTTGGTATATAATTGACAGTACATAATAATTATATCAATATGCAAATGTCTGCTGAATAGTTACATAATGAAATGATTTATTAAAGTGTTAATAATTTATGTAACCTTAAACCAGTCATGCACATAAAAGTTGTGTGTGTGTGACTGTGAGTCTTGAATTCAATTAAGGGGACTCTCTACCCTTAATTATAGCTATTCTGGCCGATTTGGCTTAATTTTAGCAAAAAAAAAACATGTCCACAGGTGGCTAAATGCTAATATTCCTTCAAGAATGGTACTTTAAACAGTACAAAAACATTATTTTACCAATTACACATATCTTCAGGGGGGGGGGTTAACCATATCCTAAAGACCGATAACTTCAATATTCTAATATACGTAAAAAATGCTAAAATTCAAAAGCAATTAGAGATGCAACCATGAAACTTGGCATACATGTGCAATATGTGGTAAGGAAAATATTAATGACTCAATTTTTTTATTCAACCCTTCTTGTTAGGCTACCATCCTAAATGCTTATTTCCCAAATATCCTATTCACAACTTATTGTATGAAAAACAGCTCTCATTATTTTTTTCAGAATACCGTTGTGAGCAATCTCGAATATTTTATCAAAATTGGTTAAATGCTCTTTGAGTTTTAGCATTTTAAAAAGGCCTAACACTGGGACAACACACAATATTTACTTAGCTATATTAACACTAATAAAGTAATTATGGAATATTATTCATTTATTAATGGAGGTAAAAATAGTGTTAGATATGAACACACTGTCCATATCTTGTCTACATCCTGTGCCATAGTTATTGGCAGCACTTGGTGTAAAATGCGATAGTTTTTAATCCTAGAAATAGCTCTCTCTACATGGACCTGAACTGATGCTATCTTTCTTGTTGTAGTTTCCTCGCCAAGGGTTAGTTGATCTTTTCCATTTAAAAATGGAAGGATATTTAAAGATACCCCAGCAGGAAGTTCACTCTTAATGTCAAAGCCACGGTCTGCCATAACCTGATCTCCAGCCTCAAGAAAACCTAAAATGCCACAATCTTTTGTTATTTTCTTATCACTTGCTCTACCAGCATACAATGGTGATACAAAACTTGGGTATCCATTTGGTGAGATACCAAACAACCCTTTGGCTGTGTTATGGTTTTTGCAGGTAGAAAATGTTGCTGACTGACTCCGGCAGGAAGATTTGGCATCTCGATTAAAAGCTCAGTGCAGTCAATGATCACCCTCGTTTGTGGAGACTTTGCTTAAAACAAGCTGGCATATGGTCATCAATGAACTGTCGGGTGGGCCAAATGGGACGAGTACGGAGTTGCTTGTCAAGAAAGGTTATCCATGTTATCCAAATTTGTGAGCAATGCTGAAATGACATGCCATATCGGTGTGCCAAATCTTGCAAGAGGAAGCTACAGCGCATTCTAGCACCATAAATAATTCTTGCTCTGGAGATGTTGACCTTTGTCTACCATGCTTCTTCTGGTTTGCTGAGCTTATAACACCTGTTGTAGATCCATAGTAGATAAGATTATTACATGCTGGTGAGAGGTAATTGAAGAACACTTTAAATGTAGCGTAATCAGGGAATCCAGTATAAAACCTAAAGTCACTTGCACTACCAATAAATCTTTCCAATCGAAATAAACATTTTCCTGCTGCTTTCACATCATCTTCATATTTCTTTTCCAGAGAATTGTATTTTGATTGAAGAGCTTCAAGTTTGGCAGCATCAGTATCTTCCACTGGGTCTCTGTCGGCTCATTGTCATATATTATTGTTCCAGGGACTGTGTTCACTTCCATGTCTGATGTGGTAACCTCCATGTTTGATGTGGTAACTTCCATGTCTAATGTGATAACCTCCATGTTTGATGTGGTAACCTCCAAAACAATCTGCTGTCTGTTTGGCTTCTTTCTTGGTGTGTGAGTGATTTTAGGAACAAATATTGTGGGTACATTGGTTGTGTATGTTTTCTTTCCCCCAGAGAAGTGAACAGAACAAACTCTATAATGTGGGCCGATATTAAGAAGACCTTTTGTTTGCAAAAGTTTCTCCCATTTCTTCTTCAGTGTAGAGTCTTTCGGTATCTTGTAAAATGACAGTTCGGGGTTTCTTAAATTGCTATTGGTGCACTGGGGGACGCAGCAGTTTTTTCCTCCATATAACTGTTTACCATGTTGTGTTCTCTTTTCTGCATGAGAATACTGTGTTGCTTGGTCTGCATCCTTTGACGAGCAAGGTATGTCTTCCATTTTATACTCTCTAGTTTATTTTATTTAAAAATTTATATACAATTATACTATTTCACTTATTTACAAATTTATTAACTAAAAATTTGAGCCAGAAATATTAGACTAGGTTTAAAATGAAATTACTATAAAGACTCTATAAAGTGGCTTTAAATGCTTAACTAATTTTTTAATTTAAACAGCTAACTAAATTTTAAATTTTGTTCAACAATAAAATTATTGTCAACTTTATACTCCTTTATCGATATACGGACAATACGGACTAAGACAATTATTATTTTCTTAAAAATATATATATTTTAGTGCTATTATTAATATTTACAACCTACAACCTAGTTGTTACGCGAAGACAGGGACCAAAACAGACCCAAAAGGAATGCAAAACCAAAGTAAACTGTAATATCAAGTGACAGTACTTTCTGAATGCAGTTTTTGAAAAATATCTACACTTTAGCGCAAGAAGCTAGTACATTTTCGCGCCAAAACAGAGGCCATGTTTTAAAGAGCAGCAGATAAAATTCTCATCGCAATGTGTCAATTTCAACAAACAAAAAGACGATGCAGAAACGCTTATAAATACAACTAATAAGCGATCAGGACAGGTAAACTACAGCTGCAAGGCAAAAGATTTTACTTGCAGGTATTCAATACAGCTACTCACCTCTTGACTAAAAGAAACACAAGATTCGAAGCATATTTTCTTCGAATAGCGCTCATCCCTTCGGCCGCTTTAAATTCGTTTTTCTTCACAACGGCAACTCCGATTTCCTCACCGTTTCTACAAAATGTAGACAGAGAGAGTGCCCTGTCCTAAAAGCATGATTAAGTTTTCATCTCGCGAAAGAAAACGTCGTTAAAACCAGTAAATTCATCTTCCAAGCAAAATGGACACCTCACGGCCGCCATTTCACTTCGAAGCAAACACATACCCAACTACCAGCATGCAGTGTTCAGCAAAGTACTCAAAATATTTACTTAAGTAAAAGTGAAAAGTAACACCTCAATTTTTACTTAAGTAGAAGTAAAAATACTGCTTGAAAATTTTACTTAAGTAAAAGTAAAAATATTGCCTGAAAATTTTACTTAAGTAAAAGTACTGCCTGAAAATTTTACTTAAGTAAAAGAAAAGTATTGGGAAAATATACTTAAGTAAAAGTACTACTGAAATAGAATATAAATTCGCAAAGGTTTAAGCAGGAATAGAACACTCAGACGTGTAAGTAACGTGGTAAAACAACTTTATTCTTTAAATACCTTCATATATATATATTCCAGTCCACTCACCGCTTTGAGAAATACTTTTTTACTTCGCCAAAATATAACAAAAGTAACGAAGTAAAAAAGTAAATATTTACCAAAAATCGTACTTCGTTACAAGTAAAAAGTACTTCATTAAAAAAATACTTCGTTACGAGTAAATACTGATTTTTTTTACTTAAGTAAAGTAACGAAGTAAATTTACTTCGTTACTGGCTAACACTGCCAGCATGCATTGCGGCCCTAAGTCCTAAAAGGTGAAATGCCCATTAGTGGCTGAATCAATACTGTTGTCAACTATACTTATCTCTTGAGTTCTTCCAGATCAGCTTGACAATAGATAATCTTAGATGGAGAATCTTTATCTCGTCTCAGGTAAACCCGTCCTTGATTAGTCCAGATATACATAAATTGATAATCACATCTGAATTTCAAACACTCTTTGAACAACACCCTATTCTTTGCTGTCAAACTTTCGGAGATAATTATTGTTCAATATTCTGCCAAGATTAATGCTTTAGTAGTTTTCCCTGCAAGCTTTTTCCGACTGCCATCACTCAACCGTGAACTATAAGAAGCCTCATTTTTTGGCAATCGATGAGACACTGATATGTCCTCATCAGTTAATTCCAAATCCATCAGTGAACCGACTTTTTTAACTAATTCGTTAGTATTTTCCCCAGGTAAAACCAGCAGACCTGTTATTTCACAACAGTCTCGTTGCTGATATTGCTGAATATCATTTATCTCTTTCGATAAAATGTTTGTCACATTCACTAGCTTTGCATTCTCCTTTGAAAGCTTTAATGATTCTTGCTTTAGGAAATCGTTTTCTTTGGTGACCTCATCGATTTTATTCTCGAGGTTACTGACTTTAATCTTTACTTCTTCAAAGCTTGTATTAAAAAATTTCATCAAGTCATTCATCTCAACAACTGTGTTGCTGATTGAATTAAATTTAGCATCAAAAATAGCCTCCAATTCCTTTTTTGAGGTTGAGATAGTTTGAGCCATATTTGTACAACAAAAACGAACAAAGAAAACAAAGATTTAACTCATTAAGTTGCAGACTGTTGCAACATTGGCACTCCCCAAGTTGCAAGGAAAATGGTGAATTTTAGTTACTGTCAACTTCTGTCAACTGCTTTTACAAAAATACCCATATCTCAAGATCAATGTTATAAAAAACCTTGAAATTTTGCAGTGGGTTAAAATAATAAATGATTAATCAATTCTATTTTAAATGAGCTCCTACACTTAAATATATCATTAGATTTTTGGGTGAGAATTCTTGGTTTGTGTAAATTTAAGTCTCTGGCATTTAGTTTCTTCATGACACATACCCAACATCTGAAGGGAATAACCCAACATAAATGGAGAAATATTTTTTGACTCCTGGATTGGTACACATTTATTTTCAAATTAGTTTTCATCTTGTAGGGTATAAATTACAAAATAATGAAACACTATAAAAATTTGCTTGGACATAGCTCAGGCACACTCAGGACATCTAGTTTTATACAATGGAGAACTTGAACTTCAGAACTTGTTGTTCAAGTCCAAAAACTCTGTAACCCAAAAACACAGTGTTTGTACCTCTTTGACGTTTTTAAATAGCTCAAATATGTTTGGAAAAACACGAAGTACAAAAATTACTAATTAAAATATAAACAAAGGATGAAAAAGGTGAGAAAATTTTAAAATACTCAAGGTGTTTTCAATTCTGACTTTGACAGCCGGCATTTTCAAACGCAGCGTGCGGTGACAAAACAAAAGGCTTTTTGTTTCGCTATTAAGAGCACTGAAAGTCGTCAAAAAGAGATAAACACTTTTGAATATTCATCGGGTAAGAATTTTAACTGAAATTCCTTTTGTTTCTGTTGAGAAAACAACGGATTTGTAGCTAAAACGTTATGTACGCCAATGTAGGTTGCTGTAAAAGTCAGACAGGCGGTTTCTCTTGAAATCTGACTCTAGTTTGAAATCCGACTCTAGTTTGAAATCCGACTCTAGCTTGAAATAAGTCCTTTTCAAGGACCAATTGTATAAAAATATAATATGTATGCTCAAATAAAATGAATAATCTAATATTTGGGCATTTTAGATTGCTATAAAAGAGTGAAATAAAGTATTTCATCTTTGGTTGTTTGTCAGACGAGAGTAAACACATTGGTGACACTTTGTTGCGCATGCAGTTTTCAAAAGATAAACTGCTAAAAATATAGCTTTTATTTCACCAAATAGCAAAGTATCTTGCAGATATTATTAAAAGAGCTCAAGCGAAGTAATTCCATGATAAATAAGTGAACAATGAGACCAAAAAAGCGACTAAATTACAATTTTGGAAAGTACATAAATTTAATGGCTTCCCGCAAAAGAAGCCATTTCAGAGGAGAACGGCATTTTGTAAACTACTCTCCTGACCTATTTTAAACTTTTCCTTCAGGTAATCGATGAGTACTTCTTAGAAAATGAGCGTACATTAGTTTTATGATGTGCTTTATTGATTTAAAAATTTTATGGGGATATATGAAGCAATAAAGTGTATTTTAGAAGCTTTTCAAATCCCTGTCATGAAGGTTCAGAATTTGCACGCGCCAAGTAACGGCATAATTCAATACACTGATTTTAAACTGAGATAATGTATCTCTGAAATGAGAGCTCGTTTCGAGACAAAGTTTATAGAAACCGATATAGTATTCATTGTAGAGTATTCTACTTAGTTTTAATGCGGTTTTACTCAAAATTTTTCTTGCCAAAAATGTATATACGCACATGACAAGTTGAACCTACTGTCTTAGACCGTTTAACATGTTTAAAAACCGTAAGGCAATGTATCAAATGGAAGTTTCCAAACTCACTTAAACTGTCCCTTTGGCGACTAAGTTTTTCCCTGGTTGTCCCCGATATAGCAGGATTTCCCCATGGGGACATAATTACCGACAATAGTCCCTAATATAACCAAATGTCCCTCTAGGCAAAAAATTAGTCCCCAAAAGTCCCCTTAACTATGCAGCTGTAACATTACACACATAACGTTTATGTTTGAAATAATTTATTAACAAATTTAAAAACCATAAGGCAATGTATCGAAATTATTTACAATCACATGTTTATTATATACAATATGATAGTCCTTGTTTTCACTCCTCGTCTTCACTCCTCGTCTTCACTCCTCGTCTTCACTCCTCGTCTTTACACTTTTCTCCTTTGTCTCCCTAGTTATTTTATAGAGCATGTTTACAGTTACTTTCTCGGGACCTTCACCCATGACCATGTCAGATATGACGTAAAAATGGACATGTTGCTGGGTCTTGTAGTCGAGGGTGATCCCTCTAACTTTGCACACTGTTTTGTCATTGTTCATCTCATAGGCATAGTTTTTAGGGCCTCCTGACACAAAGGTGGTAATGTGAGCTCCATCCAGCTCATCTGCTAGTTTGCCAAGATAGGAACCTGTCCGCGGTTCCCATTCTCCATCTCGCAAAACATAGATCACCGAATCTGTTTTGAAATACAAGACGCAGCGATTTAATTGCTCCAGGATGCCATAGAGCTTGAGGCGGGCGTGGGCTGTGGTGAATGCCGCGATGACCACATTCGCTTTCCGTTGGCCTCTACAAATTTGTCGACGTTTTCGAAGTGGATTTGATGAGCTTGTCGTTGATGAAGTTCGCGTCAGTGATGTTAATTGCTGGATGGTCGCTGGACAGGAGATCAAAGTATTCAGCTGAATCCGAAATGATTTTGACCTTTGTCATATTGGGCCATTGCGCAAATTTCCCTACAAGAAATGATAGGTTTTTAACATATGCTCGTTTCCTGAACTTCGTTAGCAACTGTGTAGACTTACCCCAGCAAGAATTCAACATGAGCTTGGCCAATGCCCTCAGACCAGGATTATTGACAATTTGTCTTGGATCCAGCTGAATACCTTCTTTTGCAGCGTAGTCAACGATATACTGCCCCTTCTTCTCGTCGGTGTCACGTTCTGGAGGAAACCCACTCGCCTGGAAAAGATAGATAGATGATTGTTTAATAGATTTTACATGGCAGCCGAATTGGCTGAATTGCATAAAATTAACAAAACTTACATATTGCAAACAAATTAAAAACAATTACATATTAATGAATGTAATAGTATTACATATTATATGATATCTGCGCAATTTCAGATAACACCCCACCACCACCACCCGCTAAAATAAGAATCGACCAAAGTTGTAAGCACAACTAAAAAAACAACAAAAATATGCATAAAAAGCAAAAGGTTAACGTGAGGCAGCGGCAAAGGTGGTGGAAGTCATATCAGAACCCCACCAATATACTTTTAAACTACTCCTTTGACATAGAAACAACAAAAGTGTTCCTAAAACGATTTGTTTGTGTGGTCGGACAGTCAAAAGGTCGCTGTCTTCTCAGATTATATGCGGAGATATTCTTGGGTGGCAGAAGATGGTGAAGTTTGTGATAACCCGAAAGGTGGAAAGCTTTGAACAGAGTTCTTCTCATACAGTTGAGGCATGTTCATAATAATGAGGTAGAGAGTCCGCTCACCTCTCGTTGGACCATGGACAAGTTGTTTTAGCTTGAATTGCGTAAGGAGACAACTTAAGTTCAAACGATTAAAGTCACCAGTAAGCAATATGCCACAACCAGGGTAACATCCTTCGATAGTTATCAGCGATGAAACGAGGTAATCCAACATCACATTGTCACTGGCAACTAGAGGATAGTGGGTGTGATACACTGTTCCAAATACTATACAAGGGATACCTCTTGGAAGTCACACAGGTTTGACGTATGTCCATAGCACCTCAAGCTCAGGGTGGTAGATGTCAGTCAGTGCCTTAAACTGGATGGAACTTTTAACATATAGTCCAACACCTCCATTCACACCAGAGCTACGGTTCTTTAATAATAAATTAAAACCAGGAATGGTAATATGATGCTCGCTAACAGAGTCATTAAGCCAGGTTTCAATTAGTGAAATTAAATCCGGTTTTGTATCGTTATCAAAACATCTCAGTTCGTCAATCTTTGGCGCAAGAGACATCATATTAGCAAGAGCGATGCAATGGACCAAACTCATTTTTAGAGCGCTGAATCGCAGGAGCTTGTATATGTGATCTACATAAGTTACCAAACTGTGCATTTGCTATAGTAGTAGTGGGACCAGCGTTCGTAGCTATGTCACCAGCAAGGATGCACAACACTAAATGCAGGCTCTTTTGTTTGATATTGAACTCTAAACCATAACGAATATTGCAAGGATAGTTCAATTTTCGCACAAAAGTGTCTCACGTTGACGTCCAAATGAAAGTAAGTTTATTGGGTGATAGTATTACACATGTGATGATAGTGCTAAAACCTTTACCTCTTGCTTGATTTTGAGGAAGGTATCAATATAATCTTTGAACAGTCCATCTGTGTGCTCGGGGAAATGCCAAACTTCGTCGATTTTCACCAATTTGTAGCCTTTCTCTAGTGCTTTCTCAAGCTCCAATGTCACCCACATCCCATAAAGTGTTCGCTCGGCGTCGCTGTGATGGCACAGTTCTTGCTGAAGGTTATCGGCACAGGTACGGCAAAGTGGGAACATCAATTTACCCTGAGTACAGTAAGGGAGGATGGGGTGGTATAGGGCACGAGGAGGGAGCACAGAACATTTCACCAAGACAAAGTCCTCACTGATAGGTTGAAAGTTCTCGGTGATAATCTCAGGATGGCCAATAGGATACTCGCCGTATTTGTTACACCTAAAATTGCTAAATAAGAAGGTTAACGACAAGCACGTTTGAGTTAAAAGTTTTTAACAAGATACATACCATGGGTAGAGGCTGCAGAAATCCACGTAGCGGATCTTCTCTTCTGGCTGGATGTCGTGGTAAAGGCGTACAGCGTTTGTACGGCCACCAAAGAATGCATGACAAGGTTCCAGAGGTTCAGATATTTCAAAATTTTCGAAGAAATCCTTGATCTCTGCTTCAGTGGCAAGTTGACGCTCAATGTCACACGTCCAAATCTCTACAACATTGTATCTGCTGTCCTTTAGGAATTGTATTTTCTCTAGGGTTTGTTGCCTAAGATCTTGCATTGTCATATGGTTGATCGGATTCACAGTATCTCTGGCATAACACTTGTCTCATCCATGCCACAGGCACCCTTGAACTTCCCAAATGGTGTTCGTCTCAACGTTGAAGCCATTGACGCTCTCCGTGGTTGCGGGCATGGTGAATGGCAATATTATTGTGTTGAGTGACCCAGGCCACCATCTTCAAGGCGATGACAGACTGTTTGTTTTCAGGCTTGTATCCGCAAGGAGGAATGACGGTGATGGTGTTCTCCTGGAGGAACGTCTTACGGAAGACGAGGTTACAGGCAGAGGCAATGGTGAGACAAGTGGCAAAGGGGTCAACATCTGTGATTTGATGGAAAAGTTTGCGCAACTCGAGACAACAATGATGCAAAATGTCCACATCAGACTGGCAGTACCGCAGAATTTCGGCTTGAAAGTCGAACTCGTACTGGCGCTTGGATAGGTCGATGTACCATGTATAAAAATTTTCGTGGTCATCGGTGTTCATGCCATCAGGATCGTAGAACTTCAAGTTTGGAAGAGGTCCAACATAGTCCTGGTTCTCAGCACGGTTAAAGAAAGGAGGGAAGTAACCTTTCTGAAGCTCTGTGAGACCAAATGTTTTTGGGAAGGCGGCGAGTTTCATTGGGATGAAACAGAGCGAGTCTATAAACTTGATGTTCATTTCGGGGACAGTGAGCAAAAGGATTTTTGTGCCACGGGTAATGAAGGAGTAGTAGTACCCGTCGTAAGCCTGGAAATTATGCACGACAAACGTCGTATTGGGGTTTTCCTGTTGAAACATTCACTCACAGAACTCGTCTTTAGGGTTTAGGCCAGAAAAGACTTTCTCGTCACCGCTTTCGTTCTGGACTACATAGAGATTGGGGACGTGTTTACCATCGTCTTGCGTGCACTCAAAGTCGAAGAACATCAGGTTTTTGGTGTCTTTTAAGTCGTTTTCCATGGCCACATCATCATCTAGGAATTTGTTTCCTTCTTCAGGGGATCGTGTCTTCTTCATCTTTACAAGTTGAAGATAACATTGGTGGTTTTCAGGCTTGACATACTTTTGACAGGTGGAACATCTGACTTTGCCACGATGATCACAAAGACTGGCACGAGTAACAACATGTTGACATTTCTTGCACTTCACCAAAGCACGGCAAAGGGATTTGGCAGGACCTGCATCATCTTTATGGCGGTTGAAACATTTGTCACTTTTAAAGAAGTGGTTGCAGTCTTTGCAAAATTTCCATTCAACGAGGGAACAGTTCTGGGTATGACACCGATTGCCACACGGATGGTCAGTAATTTTATCTAAGGGGTTGAATTGGACTGTGTAGTCTGTACCTAAAAACCGTAATACACTATTGTACTAACCAAGTAATACCGACCAGAAAGACACAAGATGGATAGCATCAAATGTCCTGTAATAGCTATCACTAATTGAGCATACAATAATCAGTATATAGATTATTGTAACATCACACAGTATAGAATAATTCACCAGAAAAGGATACCTAAAAAAGTTGAGGTCAGTTGCACAAACAACGCTATAATGGAGTATAGTGCTACTCAAGTATACTTTAAAAATGTAGCTATAATTCCAAGCGTCAAAATTAATAAGCCCTGTGAACACTAAAGCTTCATTTGAGAGTTATGACCATTTATAAAAAGCTTGCAAATAATGCGTTGAATAGCCATCCTTTGAAACACGTAGCCATCCTAAACACGTTTCTTATAATAAAACAATCATGATAGCAAGTGACATCAATACACGCTTAAAATATAAAAAACAGTTTAATTTGTACCTGTCGTCCTTAATTTCCTCACATTAACTTGCTTGGCCGATTTAATAGTGAAATACTCCCTGGTCTTTGGCGTTTTGAAGGGACGTCGTCACTGGCGTACTTTTGCTTGCTCCCTTCACCCATTTGGTTATCCGACGGTTCAGGCAACTGTTCGAGCTCGCGCAATCCTTCTTTGTTTTCCCAGTCCGCAATAAATTGAGAGCATTGATCCTCAGTCCAATTATCCATGAAGCCATGAACAACACCAACTGGATTCTCCTGTGCAATATCTTCAGCCATAACATTCGTCCAGAATATAATGTGTTGCTGAAGAACAGCTTTCTTCTGCTCTTCAGTCAGAACAAACGACTCCTGGAGAGAGTCAAGCTCACTTTCGGCCCCACAAGCCTGGATCAAATCCAGCATGTTAATCTAGAAATATCATAAACATATTAATCTAAAACTATTGTAAACACATATTCAAAAACAACTTAATCCAGTCTATTAGTCTGAAAATAAAAAATATCGTAAACATATATTCAAAACAAATACATAAACTTACCGAATGAGCCATTTTAAAACAATCCAACGCAATACAAAAGCAGAGAACACTTGAGAATTAGACAACACTAGAAACCAGAGAAAACCACAGAACACTTGCAAACACAATGTTCAAAATTAAATGTGTGTTTGGAACACAATATTTATAACTTACGTTTGATTGTGTTACCGTGTTGTGATGCTAATTTGGCTTGTTACTGTGTTGTACCGCTAATTGGTCTCGTTACTGTACTGTGGTGTAAACTTATCTCGTTAGTGTGTTGTGCCACTAATTGATCGTGTTACTGTATTATGATGTTAATTGATTGCATTACCTGTCACATTTGGCCCAGGCTTACCCAGCAAAATGATGCCATAGATTTCGCAAGCTCATTATAAATTCCACCAGAGTGCTAGCTGAACAAAGTGACGTCATAGATTTTGCAAGCTCATAAATTACGCCAGAGTGTTAGCTGAACAAAGTGACGTCATAGGTTTTGCAAGCTCATCATGACGACCCGCACGTTTTGAAAAACAGCGGGATCTGCAAACTGAGTTTGCAACTTCAGGAAGTGGGCAACGCTAATCGCATTATTAATTACCGCTATAAGATGTCATCAATCCAGGTTCAGTTGCTTAAACGCAGTGTGAAACCAAGCAAGTAATAAGTTAATTTTCTGTTATGCATTAAAATAAAAGTATACAAATATGTCACAATGCTGACTGTTGACAAGTCACCTAGGGCCAGGCTATACTATACAGCGTACAATGTGTAATAAGGCTGCGTATAATATGTAATATTAAGACTTGTGTGTTGTAAGACAAAACGTTCTTGGTATCTTAGAGAATAGCATGATAATTCCATGTCAAGACCTCGGAACATATTTGCCGTTTTAGATCTTGGCAGTATAAAAAGTTCGGCTTCAAAGGCGTAATTAAGTTTTCTATGGCTAAATAATAAAGAAACTGACTTATAAAGTTATATAATTATACCGCCTTTCCCTATAGGCCCTAGTGCGCTCATGAATCTGTTACAAACGTTTTCACCAACGTATATAGCTAATGTATATATTATTCCAAAAACAATAGCTGCATTGACACCATTGTCTTAGCCGTATAATCTACGGAATCTACGCCCGCGCCTGCGTTGTGAGGTAAAGAATAATATAAGACTCCTTTTAAGCTTCCACCGGTTAAGAAAAGATGGGACATCTTCATAACCTGTCAGCAAAAGATGAGACATCTTTCTGACACAAGAGTTTTCACTAAAAGTATCTAGATATTATTCCAAAACCTAGCGCTGTCGATGTGGCATACTCCAAATTTGATATTTCAACTATACTCTATAGGTACTAGCCTGTCAAATCTGAAAGCCAGGGGTACGGCTCATCTCCGCGTTTACTCATCACTAGCTCGCCCGGGAAATAATCTGGCGATGCCCAGCGTAGTAATGTCTAATCAGAATGATATCAAATTTAGTTAAATGGGCCATTTTAGACTAATTTTCAATTCTTTTGAAAATGCGTACGCAAGTTTAATTTAAACACTTGTATCTCAGTCAATATTTCGTGATATCTCATGTATAACCTATCAAAATTTAAGTTAGCCTTTTATGAATACAGCTACAATTATTTGAGCGACGTATAGCTCTTATAGTTTTTTCGCTATGATAGATCAAACGCCTGAACTTTTTTTGCGCCACCCGGGATATATAAGTAAATAAATGTTATTTGTCTTGTACTTCCTTGTATCAAAATATAGAAATGAGTATATTAAATAACAAATATTGTACAATCAACTCGCGGTTGTGATAGCCCTGCTTGAAAGCCGTGGTTTCTAGCATACTGTATACTAAAGAAATATAATAACTGATTGCGTGCTGCAATACCTATAAGCTATAGCCTTTTGACTATTACCTAACCTTACTGATTGAAAATACTTCGCATTAATCTTTAATCTTTATTCTTTAATAAGCTGCCATAAAAAATATTGCCAGTTTG
>CACRXK020013472.1:0-14001 GCA_902702795.2 Paramuricea clavata
GGGGCCGGTTGTATCAAAGGCGTTTAACTTAAACGGTGTTTAGCCGCTATCCAGCGTATAAATTTCTTATCCAGCGGATAGTTAAACGGCCGATAAAATTGCGTTGTAAGAAGCCCGTTTAGTACCGCGTTTAACTATCCGTAGGATAACCTTTAATTTAACCGGAGAAAACCGGATTTTCTTGAAATTTCCTACCTCTACGTCAGCTGTTGCTAAGCCTTTGTAAACTTTTGAAGCTTTATCTAACTTGCGAATTCCACTAAGCTTTTGCAATAAAGTTTGTTGTTGTTTTTATTTGGAGTTTGCTCGTCCATTCGTTGCTGCAAATCTATATCAAACTTTTCATTTTCACATTGTGCTGAGTTTCTCATTCACTTAAATTCACTTACGGATATTTCTTTAAAGATTTTTGGCTTCTTTATGCGAAGAGTCGAAGGCAATAGCAAAAACTGTGAGTTGTATTTGGCTTTTGTCAGTTGATTCAGTTTTATACTGTTTGAAATTTGTTCCTCGACCTTGCACTTTTGTTCAAAACAATTTTAAGAACATTTTGTCCCAAGTTTTGATTGGCTGATCAAAGCGATTAACGCGAGCGAACAATTTTTTTCGACTTTCGGCGTCTTGTTGTCTATTTTGTATACTTGTTGGCTTTCCAAAGTCATTGTTTGTTTTACAATAGCTAAAATTGGGAGTCTTACTGCTTGTTTTCAAACTATATAATAGAAGAAAAGAAGGAGAAAAAGCCAGAGTATATATACTTAACATCTAAACATGACACTGGTGTGCGTAAATATAGCAAAGCCACGGAATTAATACAAGTGAGCAAGTGACCTCAGTGTACCTCAAGACCAAGCCAGTTAAAAGTGAGTTTTTCATGTTTATTGGATTTAAAAAGATAACTCCTCCACATGATTGTGCATTTTTATAACTATCCCATGCTTTTTCATCCGAAATAATCATTGTTTTATCTTCAAACTCCGAGTTTATCCGCCGTATAGCGATTTAAACGGTCTCAAGAGACCGTATAAGTTTATACGGTGGATAGGAAAAATTTAACCGGTGGATAGCCCTAAACGGGCTTGATACAACGCGATTTCTCGAGCGTTTAAATTTTATCCGGCGGATAGCGAGTTAAACGGTGGTTAGCGAGTTAAGCGCCTTTGATACAACCGCCCCCAGAACTTTAACTTCAAACGCCCGATCGCACAATTCCAATATCCAACACTTTTGGTCAAAGAAGGTTAAACGTTGTTGGATGAACATTTGGCATAAGTCAACCTGACGTCTTTCGAAGTCACCCAACATTACAAAGATCAACATTGTTCCAAGCAACGTTGTAGGATAATGTAGGACCAACATGTTGTTTTGAACGGACATTGACAAGGGTGTTTGGTACTTGAATACGGGGTGTGCGGTAAAATTATGAAAAATATCCTCTTTGAAAGTAGAAAGCTTTCTAGTTGTTCCTATTTTTTGTTTCCTCCTGAAATAACAGTGACTATAGTGGCGGACGAGCCTTACTCGGTCTCTCACCAGAACAGTTCAGAACAGGTATTACTTGTAACAAGATAAGGGGCTCTATAGCTATCCTCAATATCCCGGTCACGAAAACGAGGCCCTAACCGCCCTATAGCTAGCCTGCGCGCAGTCTGGTCCCAGACTCCCAAAGTCCAGACTGTGCGCAGGCTACCCTATAGCCGAGACTATAGCACTTTCCGGAAAGGTGTATTGTTACTGATTATGCTTGGTATATTTTAACTATAGGTAACTCTACCAGTTCTGAACTGTTCTCGTGAGAGATCATGAAAGTATATAAGACTCATCTGCCACTAGTTTAGTGTTATACTTCAGGAGGAAACAAAAATAGGACCAACTATAGTTGCGTTTCGGTAATTGTATACTGTGCATGTAGATTACAGAAAGCTTTCTACTTTCAAACAGGATATTTTTCATAATTTTACCACACCCCCTAGCTGTAGTCATGCAAGTACCAAACACCCACCACATTGTTGATCTGTTTGAACAATTTGTTTTGTAATGTTAGGTGACTTTGAAAGACATCATGCAGGTTAACTTATTTCAAATTTCATCCAAAACCGACCAACATGCAAGGTTGGATATTGGAACTGTGCCATCGGGTGTTTGAAGTTAAAGTTCTGGAACTCTGAACATTTGATTACTGATGTCATCAATGACGCACGTACTATAGGCAGAACGCAATCAATTTGCAACACTGGAATAAGTCAAGTCCAACAAAGTGATTTCATTTACAGTACGTCGGCTCATTTACAAGAGCGCATTTCTGGTTTGCAAAATTTTCACTAATCACTAGCTGGACTCCAGTTTATGTATATGAAGAACAGATGCATTTGCATTGAAATACAGTATATATGTACAATATTATAAATAATAGTACATCTATGTTTCTTCTAAATTAAGAACTCGGTGGTCACAACCGTGTAGAGGAACCACAATGCCGCTTGTTTTCTACTTGTTAAAAAAAAATCATTTCTCTTTCTGTTACTGCATGTAAAATGGTGGTAACTATATAGCTCCAGCGTTGTAAGAACAACTTGTTACTCACCCAAATGCTTTCGGTTGGTACCTCTCAACTCAATAATCAGTGTGGTCACCCTTAGACAGGAATCGCAAGACCACTTATTTTATTCCTCGTGTGTAGTTGTTAAAAAAATAATTTTTATCTGGAAAACCAGGAAATGCAAAATTATGGTATCATCATTATCATATGGTATCATTTTTGCAATTAGAGAATTATAACATATTAAGGATAGTTATATTTCATGTGTTTTGAAGAATTTATGTGGTCTATCACATAAATTCTATACATAGGACGTGTTTCTTTGTATATTGGAAAGGAAAAAAATTTTAGTGGCAATATAAATAATTCTATACTATGCCAAAAATAGGCATGCTATCAGGCAGGCATACTCAACAATGTATTATCATGTTGTATATTATTGGGATCAAGGTTTAAGAGTGACTTCCTAATCGGTTAAACAACCGTTTCAAAGTCAAACAAAGGGCGTATTAATAGAAAGGTGCATCTGGACGGGGGAGGTTTAAAATCGCAGTAATTTTCCCCCAACTGAGTAAAGTTTCAGATCGGAGTGGCTGTAACGAACTTCATAATAATCAGTTGACAGTTGTATAATAAATTATAATTTAATTGATTTGTTCTCATTATTGTTATCGTCCTTCCCACATTGCGATGATCAACAAGCCCGCGGATCTGAATCCGTGATAATATATCATGCATTTAAATAATTATTGTAATTGAACCTGTCAGAAACACAATTGTTACTGATTAAGCTTGCCATATTTTAACTATAGGTCACTGTATACCTGTTCTGAACTGTTCTCACGAAAGATCAAGTAAGGCTCATCCGTCACTATATATAGTTCAGTAACCCGCTGGAGGAGACTCCACTTGCATGTTTCAGACATGCATATGCAACCCCCTCTACCGGAAAATACATGGCCTTGTATATATAGAGCCTCGTTTATGTTATTGAGACAGTAGATTTAGAGCCTTTATTATTATTTTTAAAATAATATTTTAACAGGGCGTCCATATCTATGTGATTCATTAGTATTGTAGCTCTACAAAGCCTTATTAGTATTCTATATATCAATAAACTCACTGCGAGTATTAATCGATAAAAGAAACATATAATAAAAAATACTACCCAAAAATATAAAGAAAGAAATAGTTCTTCTCGCTCGGTCTTCGTGGCATCTAATTCTCGGGAGTTTGTATCCCACTGAACACACATTGTCTATCCCTAATAGTTAGAATTGATGTTAAATAAGATCTTTTTCAAACTAACTTTAAATCATTCCACTCACTTCAGGAATGGTAGCAAAAACGTTACTTGCCCCATAGGTCTTGACCTGACCTATATAAACTTAACATGTACATCAGACTTGTTACCATGCAAAGACATAATTCAAAACAGGTCTTTTACATGATTATTATTGTTATTATTATTATTATTTTATAAAATTTCACATTAAATATAGCAATTATAATGCGAATTACAGTTAAAAATGAAGAAAATATATAAATGCTACACTAGTCTATTTACAAGAATACTAAACTTTATTATATTGCTCAATTCCATGCACAATTGCACTATTTTTAAAACGTTGGACAGTTAAAATTATAAAATTTCTCTCCGTTTGTTTCTCTATTCCTAATTTCACAAACTTTGGATGGCAACAAATCATGCAGTTTATGTTCAGGGTCAAGCCGCAATGACTTATAATAAGATTAATAGATATATCTTCTCTATACGACCTTCTATATAGAGTTATAAGATTACATTCCACCAAAGCCTCCTCAAGCGTATGATAACTCATGCAAGGAAGCATTATTTGGAAGCAGGTATGATCTCGCGTGCATGAGTCAATTCCAACAATTAGATGAAGGGCTCTAAACCTAATATGTCAAACACGAAAACGAGGCTTCCTGATACCACTTTCAGGAATGGTGTAGTTGTATAAATTACGGCAGCAATCTGCACAGTGTACAATTACCAAGTTGGTCTGTTAGTTGTTCCTATATTTTTGTTTCCTTCTGAAATAAGAGTGAACTAGTGACGAATGAACCTTACTTGATCTCTCACGAGAACAGTTCAGAACAGGTATGACTTGTAACAAGATAATATCCAATATCCCAATCGCGAAAACGAGGCGCTATGGACGAGACTAAGCACTTTCCGGAAAGGTGTATTGTTACTGATTATGCTTGGTACTATACAACTATACAGCTTGGTACTGTTGTTATAGTAACTCTACCAGTTCTGAACTGTTCTCGTGAGAGATCATGCAGGTATATAAGTGTTACATTAGGAGGAAACAAAAATAGGAACAATTACTAGCAGACCAACTTGCGTTTCGGTAATTGCGTATACTGTGTAGATACTAGATTACAGAAAGCTTTCTACTTTCAAACAAGATATTTTACATAATTTTACCACACACCCCGTAGTCATGCAAGTATCAAACACCCTTGTCAATGTCCGTTCAAAACAACATATTGCGATCCAACATTATCCAAACATTGTTGATCTGTTTGAACCATTTGTTTTGTAAAGTTGGGTGACTTTGGAAGACATCAGGTTGACTTATTCCAAATTTGATCCAAAACCGTTTAACCTTGTTTGACCAAAAGTGTTGCATATTGGAACTGTGTGATCGGGCGTTTGAAGTTAAGGTTCTGGAACTTTGAACATTCAATTACGGAGGTCATTAATGACGCACGTACTAAAGGCAGAACGCAATCAGTTTGCAACACCGAAATAAATCAAGTCCAACAAAGTGATTTCATTTACATGTACAGTACGTCGATAATAATAAGGAATTTTTACAAGAGCGCATTTCTGGTTTGCAGAATTTTCACTAGCTGAACTCCAGTTCATGTATATGAAGAACACATGCATTTCCATAGAAATACACAATAGTCAAGCATAAATACAGTATATATACAAGATTATAATAGTACATCCATGATTCTTCTAAATTAAACAACTCAGTGGTCACAACCGTGCAGAGGAACCACAAGACCGCTTGTTTTCTACTTGTTAAAAGAATAATTTCTCTTTCTGTTAATATATAAAATGGTAGTAAGTAGCTCCAGCGTTATAAAAATAAATTTTTACCCACCCAAATCACCAAATGCTTTGGGTAATTAAACCTTGGCTTTAACTCAACAATTATATCAGTGTGGTCATGCATGCACACCCTGACACATGCAGGAATCGCATAAGACCACTTATTTTATTCCTCGTGTGTACTTTTTTAAAAAAAAAAATTTTATCTGGAAAACAAGGAAAAGCAAAATTATGGTATCATCATTGTGTGCAAATTTATGCAAAATTATGGTATCATCATTTGTAACTGACCTACTGGAAATGAAATCACTTTGTTGGACTTGATTTATTCCGGTGTTGCAAACTAATTACGTTCTGCTGCGGACATCCGTAATTTAATGTTCAGAGTTCCAGAACTTTAACTTCAAACGCCCGATCACAGTTCCAATATCCAACACTTTTGGTCAAACAAGGTTAAACGGTTTTGAATCAAATTTGGAATTAGTCAACCTGATGTCTTCCAAATTTACTCAACATTACAAAACATTTCAAACCGGCAGATTAACATTGTTAGGATAATGTTGGACCAACATGTTTTGAACGGACATTGACAAGGGTGTTTGGTACTTGAATACGGGGCCTGTGTGGTAAAATTATGAAAAATATCCTGTTTGCATGCAAATAGAATGCTTTCTGTAATCTACACAGTGTACAATTATCGAAATGCTTGTTGGTCTGGCGGTTCTGGCTATTTTCGTTTCCTTCTGAAATAACAGTGAACTAGTGACGGATATAAGCCTTGATCTCTCATGAGAGCAGTTCAGAACAGGTATCACCTGGGTAGCACTTGTAACAAGATAAGGGGCTCTATAGCTAAACCCAATGCGAAAACGAGGCCTTATATAGACGAAACTGCATCATGAGCACTTTCCAGAAGGGTGTATTGTTATACTGATTATACTTGGTATATTTTAACTATAGGTTATTATTATAGTTCTTTGTGTTACATGTGTACTGATAACAGCAAGTCTCGATATGTTTTGTTGATGTTTATATATTAAGAACTGCATTTTGTATATATGTATGTGTTGTTGTGGTAGCTTGTGAATTATATGATCAATGTGGATGTGTATCAAGCTACTCAGAAAAGTTATAAGCCCTATGTTTGAACAATTTGTTTTGTGATGTCAGTGGGTGACTTTGGAAGATTATTATATCCTTATTCCAAATTTTCATCCAAAACTGTTTAACCTTGTTTGACCAAAAGTGTTGGATATTGGAACCTGTGCAATCGGGCGTTTGAAGTTAAAGTTCTGGAACTCTGAACATTTAATTACGGATGTCATTAATGACGCATGTGCAAAAGGCAGAACGCAATCAGTTTGCAACAACGAAATAAATCAAATTTTATCAGCTGACGCAAGATAAACATCAACGGATAAAATAAACAAACGTTCACAAGTCTTCGAAAATGGTTTTCGTATAGGAAACCGAAACGTCAGACAAAACTATTTAATTTTGTAATAATCTAGAAGAACAATAAAACAAACAAAAAGTAAATAAATCAAGTCCAACAAAGCGATTTCATTTACAGTGGGTCGATTACAATAATAAGGAATTTTTACAAGAGCGAATTTCTGGTTTGCAGAATTTTCACTAGCTGGACTCCAGTTCATGTATATATGTGAAGAACACATGCATTTGCCAATTAATCCCCATATTTGGAAATATAGTCAAGCATTAATATAGTATACGAGTTTATAATAATACATCCATCATGATTCTTCAATTAAAGAGCTCAGTGGTCACAGCCATGCACAAGAATCACAAGGCTGCTTGTTTTCTACTTGTTAAACATATTATTTCTCTTTCTGTTAATCGATAAAAATAATAAAATGGTATAGTAACTATATATAGCTCCAGCGTTATAAAAATAACTTGTGCATGACCCTAACTTACCCAGCCAAATCACTAAGTGCTTTGGGTTTAAACCCCTTAACTCAATGATCATTATCAGTGTGGTCATGCACACACCCTAGTTACACATGCAGGAATCGCGAGACCACTTATTTTATTCCCCATGTGTATATAGTTGTTAAAAAAAATAATTTTTTATCTGGAAAACCAGGAAAGCAAAATTATGGTATCATCATTGTGGATCATTTTTGCAATTTGGAAATTATAACATATTAAGGCCCTGTTACACGGTGCAATTTTTCATGCAACTTGTCTCGCAATGGCGTTGCGAGACAAGTTGCACGAGTCATTGCACCGTTTAACATGCCTTGCAATGGTCAAAATCGTTGCGAGACAAGTTGCATGAAGCATTGCAGAGAGTAGAAGTCGGTTCCACTTTTGGCAGCGATTGCACTAATTATTTTTAGCATTGCAGCGTGTAACATGGCTTCGTGCAACTTGTCTCGCAATGTTTAATGCTTGGAGAGTTCCTATTGGCTCTCCCAAGTACACGCTTTACTTTAATTAAAATTTGGCGCCAAATTGCGCCTCTCCCTATTCTCTTCGCATGCCTCTGTCCCGTATCGTTGCGAGTTGCATGAATATCATTGCAGCGTGTAACACCTCTTGCAATGCATTATCAAAATCTTTTTTTAAACATTGCGAGACAAGTTGCATGAAAAATTGCACCGTGTAACAGGGCCTTTAGGAATAGTTATATTTCATGTGTTTTGAAAAATTTACGTGGTCTATCACTTTTGATCTAGCTACTCGTATATATCTATACACGGGACGTGTTTTCTTTGCATATTGCAAAGCAGAAAATGTTTTATGGCAATAAATAGTTCTACTAAAATAAGCATGCTATCAGGATGCAGGTATAAATGTATTATTATGTTATATGTTATTGAGATCAAGGCGGTTTAAGAGTGACTTGCTAATCAGTTGTTTGTTCCAAAGTCAGACAAAGGGCGTATTAATAGAAAGGTGATTGGACGGGGGAGGTTCGAAGTCGCAGTAATTTTTCCCCAACTGAGTGAAATTTCAGATCGGAGTGGCTGTATAATAAACTTCGTAATATAATAATTGACAGTTGTATAATATAATTGATTTGTTCTCATAAGAAAACAACATGATTAGTTATTTACATTCGATCCACAAATATATATATATATATATATATATATATATATATATATATATATATATATATATATATATATATATATAATTTAAATAATTATTATAATTGAACCTGCATGTCAGAAACACAATTGTTACTGATTAAGCTTGCCATATTTTAACTATAAGTCACTCTACCAGTTCTGTACTGCATGTTCTCATGCATGAGAGATCAAGAAAAGGTTCATGCATCCGTCACTAGTTCAGTAACCCGCAAGAGGAGACTCATGCTGGCCTGGAATATTCATTAATCACTCTGTTACTTGCATATGCAACCCGCTCTATCGGAAAATACATAGCCGTGTATATATAGAGCCTCGTTTCTGTGATTGAGACAGTAGATTTAGAGCCCTTTATCTTTTCAGTTTTTTAATAGTATTTACTGACAGGGAGTCTATATCTCCATGTAGTTTTTCAATTACAATATTTTAGTAAGATATATAAAAGTTTCATACACAAACAGAAATTACATGCAGTAAAGTGGTTAGAACATGCATATCACACTCAGCCAATCAGAATACCGTATGCTGCAATCTATATACCCTATAATATCCTATCTCATAGCGAGTTTGCCTTCATAGCAATTACAGCGAGTCTATGTGATTCATTAGTAATGAAGCATTCAACATATGATGAACAAAGCGTTATTAGTATTCTACAGTATATATCATTCAAAAAGGAATTAATTATTATAATTAATTCATGAGGAAAACACAAAGAAAAATCACAAGCGTGTCGTATCTTTATATGTGCAGATAGAGATTTCGCTTCAAGGATTTACGTAAACTTTAACTTTGATTTTCTCGACTTAGCTACACAACGTATATTCAGTTGAAAATTGCTTCGCCAATGAACTTACTAGATCGATCGTTTTTGATTTTACTATCAGACCTAAAAATACTCGGCTTCGCCTCATATATCTTTATATATCTGATAAAATCGATTGCTGCTCATGTTTTAACTAGTACATATAAACTAGCTGTAAGTATTAATCGATAAAAAAAACATATAATAAAAAATATAAAGAAAGAAATAGTTCTTCGTGGATGTGATCATGCATGTTCTAAGTCGGTTCGGCCTTCGGGGATCTACCTATTAACTAATTATTGGGAGTTTATATCCCACTGAACACACATTGCTTATCCTATATTTAAGACTATTAAAAAATAGATATGTTAATAATGTTTTTGATATGTTACTCTGAGTGTATTATATATCCACACCGGGCAGGCTGAAAAGTTAGCCTGACCACGGTGGGAATCGAACCCGCGACCTTTGGGATCGACCGGTGTGGATATACATTCAGAGTAACATCACAAACATTATATTCATCTGAGTACATAACACCAAAACACACACAAAGATTTGGTAATAGTTAGAATTAATGTTATAAGATCTTTCTCAGACTAACTTTGAATCATTCCACCCGGTTGCTTGCCTGCAGCGGTTCGTCTTGACTTTACCTTTTAGTGTACATCAGACTTAATAATAATAAGCTTTAATTAGTCAAACTCGCTAGGTAATTTGCAATACTATGTGAGAACGGAACAGAAGACATTACAACAAACAAATGCGAGTTAGATATGGGATTGGCGAACGGACTCGAAGTCCCAACAAGGCAAACCCCATACATAAATTACAACTAGAAATGTACACTACGAAAACATAAATTGATTTCAATGAAATTTCTCTAATACCACTGAACAGACAGCCCAGTCTCTTGCTTAGGTTGACTGCACATACCAACTTAGAAACAAATTAATTTATTAGGAATTATTTCAGAAAATAATCCTAATCCTAACCCCATGCATGCAATCCTATAGACTTGTTGCTAATGACATAATTCTAAACAGGTCTTTTACACGATATATAACTGCATGTATATATGATTTAGTGCAGAGTCAATTCCAACAAGATAAGGGCTCTAGACATCTCAATCACGAAAGCGAAGCTCTATACCACTTTCAGGAAGGGTGTGTTGTATACTACGTAAAGTACCAAAACTTTCTGCTTTCAAAAAAGAGGACATTTTTATAACGTTCTCAGAAACTCCGTATTCAAATAGAAAACACCCAACATTCTGCATGAATCTCTTAGAAATTATAACATATATATATATATATATATATATATATATATATATATATATATATATATATATATATATATATATATATATATATATATATATATATATACATTTATACACTGTTAATTTCAGGGTGTTAAAATAACACCTCGGGTGGTGTTAGATTAACACCAACTGGTGGTGTTAAACAAAGGTGTTATTTTAGCACCCTTTTTCGGTGCTAATTTAACACGACATAAATAAAAATATTTTGCAAAGTGTTAATTTAACACTTAAATTGTTTGACACCACTTTAGAGGTGTTAAAATAACACCCACTTAAGGACAGGTGGTGTTAAAATAACACCGGTTTCTGGTGCTAAATTCTTGGTGTTAAAATAACACCATAAGTGGTGCTACGAATTTGTATTCCCCAGTGTTAAATTAGCACTGTTTGTGGAGTGAGAACATGGGTGTTAAAATAACACCTTTTTGGTGGTGTTAAATTAGCACGCAGCACGAGTGTTAAAATAGCACCTTTTTGGTGGTGTTAAATTAGCACTGAGCACGGGTGTTAAAATAGCACCTTTTTGGTGGTGTTAAAACTGTTTGTGCAGTTAGAATAACATATATTCTGAAACTAAAACACTTTACAGTATAACACGGTCTATAAACACATGTTTTGAGCCTGGTCTACCGTCACAGGCTAGGGCTGGCCGATTACAGGTATTTCGCCAAATTAATTAATTGGCAAATATTTATCCGAATATTATTTACTGTTAGCATGAAACAGTCGCATATTAATTTACTGGCAAATTATAAACCATTTCACAAATGAAACATTTGAATTCAGAAGTTAATACTTTTAGACATATAAAAAATAAATTAACAGAAATAGTTCCCATGTCACATGCATGTGTCATGTATGTTTATGCATTTCATCATACAGATTGGAAACTGGCAAAATTGGACCTCAAAATATCGCATTTCAAATATTATAACACGCTATAATTTGCAGCAGTAGCAACACAATATGAAGATAACACACAACGAAGCCGAAATATTTGAATATTCGCGCGCCGCATGATCGAGCTTTCAACCAATGAGGATAGCGCCACCGTGAAATCTAATACCTTCTTCTCACATCAATACTGGCATTTATATAGTTTGTGGTCGTTTGTATGGGAATATATCTGCTATTGTGGTGCGAGGGTTCTATTAGGATTGCTTCTAAGTGTCAGTGCGATGGAAGCGATACAAACTGATTAAAATGGCTTTAGTATATTCATATTTCAAGCATACAGATGGCTTTAAAACAGTGTGAGGAAGAAGCGTGCAAGGTTGCTGTTTGTATTTGAATGACAAATGTCTGGCCGCCAATGCAATTCAAAACGTGTGGTTCACAGCGTCAATGCTTTAGAATTAGTTCGCCTGTAACTTCAAAGATGTGATAAACGTCGAAAGGAATAAGGTGAGTTATTATAATACTGCGAGAATTATAGTGATTGTTGTCTGCGATTGTCGTATTTATATTAATACGACCGCCATTATGCTGAGGCTATTCTCATTGCCATTGCAGTCTCAGTTAAGAAAACTTGCGCGTGTTTTGATTTACAAGTACCGTAGTTTTGTCTGATTTATCTTGCGTTTACTGCTTTCATTTCAATTATAAAGACAAGTATTTTAGAACCTGAGATGGAAAATCGGGAAATGGCTGTTAAATGCCCAACCTCAACTATATCATATACATATAGGAATTCAAGATTTTGTGCATTCTATTCAAATTACGCACAACAACACAGACCAACAATATTTTATTCATTAAATTTCAATGGCAAACCGAAACGGTGATGTTTTATATTGATTACTGAACGATGGAATTTATTTTATTAATACTGTCTGTGAGATGAGATACAAGCCCCGTTTACACGACAAGAATTTTGGGCACGGCACTCTTAAATTTTGGCACGCGGACCCATTTCTTTGGGCACGGCACTCTTGATTTTTGTCGTGTAAACGGCACCGGGCCTGTCCGATTGCGGTACGCGTACCTAAAATTTTTGGCGGGCCGAGACCATCTCTTGAGGTAGTCTCGGCCCGCCAAATAAGCGGCACCGTGCCCGAAATTTTGCTATTTCAGCACTTTTCGGTGGCGCGAAATATTTCGCGGGAATTAGTATTAAGCAAAATGGCCGCCGTCAAGAGAAACAGAGGGAAAGTATGGAGCAACGAAGCAACAAAAACCCTGCTTAATCTGTGGTGCGATGAAGCAATTCAGGTTGCATTTGATCAGTCCAAAGGGTCTAAAGAAAGTAGTAAAGTTTATCAGAGGTTACTGGTAAGTTATTCCGCATATTTTTTAATATTTTAACATAATTTTTAGGGTGGCATTCGACTGATTCGAGTTGGCATCATTGCAATTTTAATAGCCACATGGCATTGGCATACGATAGAGCATGCAACAGAACTGCAAAACACAACTTTTAATAGACCACGTTGAGGAAGATGGCTAGTTCTGGTAGTGTGTAATAGCATAATACGTATATTATGTTGGAAATTTTAAACAATATATATTTACGTCATTTTAATACAAAATAAAAGTTACTGTACACGTAACACGTTTAGAATGCTACTTTGTATAATTTGAATGTTACTCAATATATTTTGTAGGATCAGTTACGAGCGAAAGGTTTTTCTGACTTCACATTAAAGGAAGTTGTAAATAAAATGAAAAAATTAAGACAAAAGTATAAAGCTGAGAAAGATAAAACGAAAAAATCGTGAAATGGTAGAAGCAATAAGTGGGTATTTTTTGAGCAGATGGACAGGTTCCTTTCTCAAAGACATAATATCACTCCTGTTGCTCTTGTGGACACAATGGCAGAATCTGAGAAAATGGATCACCAAAGCGATTCTTTAGATGATGATCAGAGTTTAGGTATGCAGCAAGTTTGTTAAGATTCAAGTCAAACCATTTTTTTTAATATCTAATTTAAAAGGCTGAAACTGGTTTAGGGACCAGTCATAAAGTATTTACTAGGGGGTGTGGAGGATATTTTTGAGGGTCCGAAAAAAACAACAGAACCTCTAGGGGGTACCAAAATCTTCGTACTATAGGTACGGAAAATCAGATTTAAGTTTGGAGAGAATTGTTTTACTAGGGGGTCTATTATAGTTCCACAGG
>CACRXK020013473.1:0-14001 GCA_902702795.2 Paramuricea clavata
GTCAACCAAAATCCTGGTCGATTGAAGTATGTTTAACCCATTTGTGGTTGAAATTCATTGAACCCGGATTTTTTAACCAGGGTGTTTTTAGAGTGTAGTAAACCTATATTTTTCTTAATATTGAGGTAGTATAATTATGACTTAGTATTTTTGCACTAGTGAACATAACAAATCCTACTTGTTGATTGGTCAAATCTTCGTCTCGGCGAATATTCCCCGATAATCAACTCGCCTTTGCCGAATAGTTGTTAAATACACGATGCTGTTATTGAATTACAACCAAAATTCAAATTTATAAAAAAAATTGGCACGAAATTTTTGGTCTGGGAAGCCTGCCGCCAGGAAGAAAAATATTTTATCAAGGCTTGAACACATGCACGTTTGTCAAATTTAGCGAAATTTCTCCCACTCGTACCGCCTTGTATTTCCAGCGGGCATCTTACACAAAATAGCCAGTTCTGTACAAAATGCAAAACGTTGTCCGCTTGAAAATCCGAGCCTGCGCGACTGGGAGACGATTTGCTGAATATGACCATCGTGACAATTTAATCATGTATTGGGCTATGTCATTGGAACAAATCAAGCAAAAAGCGAGGTAGGATGTTGTATAATTTGCGTTGGAGGTGGATCATGTGCGTCATGTGGAATAGGTAAAGGTCTATGTGAGCTAAACATGCAGTAAAACAATTCAACAGTTTCAAACCATGTAAAGGAGAGTTATGAGTATTCTGCAGCATTTATTAAATTTAAATTTCAGACAGGGAAGAATATTCGCGACTTCACAAATTTCAAACAGGTCACGTCCGCTGCTGTCACCTGTAATTCTCAACCATTTTTTAAACTATATCCATGGTTATCATATGTAAATGCTGCTTTTAATAAACTAGCAATTTAAGACTGTGCGTCTAAAGGCTTGTATCACTAGTCTTACAATGACTGTCTTATTAAGCATTGCATGTGCGTTAATTTTCGTCTCGCAAATAGCACAACCAGGCAATTGCTCGATTCAGCAAGCTATCATTCGCAAAATGAAGCACACTTACTTGGCGAATCATGTCATCAAAACAAAACAGGCAGAAACCGAATCAGAGTGTGGCAGGCATTGCGTTCGAGTTGGATCGTGCATGTCAGTCAATTATAAAACGTCTGGAATCGGTAAAGGTCTATGTGAGCTCAACAGTAAAACACTACAAGACACATATGATGATGATGATGGAAGTCTGCATAACCCTGAGTTCAACCACCTTTATATAATAAATAAAGGTATGAAAAATACGAGCATTTCTCGATACTGCATGATGTACTTATAAAAGGTGGCATGCATGCGTGTTATATAAATGTATATAATGGTTATAGCCGTGAAGGTGTTTTTCATCTATACTTATATAAACCATGCAGACATTGATATGAATCATATCGGACATTGTCATGCTTCCCGTTTCACTCCGCCTCAAACCAATGTGTTTTTTTTTCTGGAAATTGAGTTATCAATGCAGAGATATGTTTAGGCGATCATGCATGCATGGCAACCTGTTAATATTTCACACAACCTCTTAATAGGACACACATTGATAACAGATGTATTTTCTGAAGTGTTTATCCTGAATAAAAATTTACTCTATCTATCTATCTATTCTACTATATAACTAGAGCAGGAGCTAGGAGAAAACAGAACCCTTGAGAGAATTGAGAGTTGTGCCTTGCGTATAATTATATAGTCTATATGTTTGCAAGCATATAGCGATCGATTTTCGAAAAAAAATTTTCAGTTAAGAGTGCCATGACCATTAGGTCAGAGAGAACAGTCGAATTTAATAATTTTTGCAACCTTAATGAATATAGCTAAGCATAAATATATATTGATATATATTCACTAGCAATACACTATCTTTATATGTAATCTAATTTTCTCCACACGCTTGTTTCATTAAAGACAAGGAAGATACCACATATGTTTAACTCTCATCTTAAAAATTAAACTAAACACCGTTGATATGTTGGTCGCGACCTTCTGCTAAATAAGTGCAAAAACCATGGCGTCCGCTGCATGGGTATATAGCTAATGATTGATTCTCCTCGAAGTCACAAAATCGCATCCAACGAACACAGATCAAACAACATCAGTTGTGGAGTTCCTTAATTGGAGTTCCTTAATAAGAGTCCGTTCTTGGCCTATATTTTCGTTTGTCTATACTGTAAGTTTCTACTAAGGTATATAATTATGAAGAATATGAGAATTACTCCTGTAAACAGGACTGGTGTATAGCCTATATACAATTATTCCCCAGTATAGCAGTTTTTCAGCAGATTAATAGCTGGTTCTGTCTAAATGTAGCCTACATTATCAGAAAGTTGTCTTACTTTCAGTTGAACTCAACATAAAAAAGATACACAGCAAAATTGAGAATTCTTACCTAGAAAAAATTCTTGCAAAATTCTTATTTTATTAATTAAGCAATATTTTGCTTAAAGTAAGAAAAACGAGAGAAAATATTCTTATCAAGAATTAATTTTACTTAAAATAAGTAAAATTTTTCTATGGAAGAATAATTGTTTTCTTAAAACAAGCAAAAGTTCTTCATATTGACTGATTCTCCTCGTAGCTAGTTAGAAAATCACATGCACCGAACGCATATATCGGACAATATCAGTTGTGGATTTCCTTTAGATTCAGTTCTCGGAGGATTTTTTGTCCTGCTAAACTGATAAAATAGTACATGCGAGAGTTACTATCAATTGCGAAGAAAGACATCTAAGACTATATAAAATCATGCAGGGCGCCGGAAACAACGTGAAGCGACGGGGGCAACCACTTAAAAATGGGCAATTACTTATGCGCCTTAACATTTATGGGCAATAGTTTTCGCTAAAATTTTGTACTGCGCTTAATTACTTGTAGCCGATATATAGTTTGACAAATTTCGGCATTGATTAGAATAATTTTGTTCGTTGCATGCATGACACTAAAGATTAAAATGTAATATAATACAACCTGACAGTTTCTCAATTATTAAAGAAAAATGGTTTGGGAACCTTGGTAATTTTTTGGACAGGAATTTAGTTAGATAGAAATTCGAGTTATATTTCTTGAGAACATGCAGTTCTTAATTTCAATTCGTGTTAATACTACTCACGAAGTGTAGTTCTTGTAAAAAAGGGCAACCTGCTGCCACTTGCTGTCATATCTTACACAAGATATTCAGTAGAAATACCGTCAAGATTAGATAATTTTAAACAAAACATCGACGGACATAACAAATCCAAGCTATCCCACCGAGCTAAAATCCCCGACGAAAAAGTGCAATTGCCAAAAAACGAAGTGAATGCCCTATGTCAAAAAATGTCTAGCAAAATCTGTTATCTATACCAAGCCACTGTGAAAACATCTGGAAAACGGCCCACTCAAACATATGTTGGACTAACAGAAAATGAATTCAAAACCCGATACATCAATCAAAAAGCTTCATTTAATAACAATATGAGAAGCGCAACTCTACTGAATTAAGTAAATACATCTGGAATCTTAAGAACAACATTAATTAGTTAGGCTACTCTATCAGATGGAAAATTTTAAAACGTGCTAAATCCTACAGTAATGCATCCAAGAGATGCCATGAATTATTTCATTATTTGTAAACCGGACATTGCAACACTTATCAGTATCGTCGCGACGAACTTAATTGTCTCCACATGTAGACTAACTTGAAGTTCAGGCCCTAATATTAAATGGACACGCTAACAAAATTCTACCTAAAAACTTTATAACTTGATAATAATATTGTTGTGACACTACATATAGTGTTAATTCATGATCTGTAGTTAGATAAGCGTCCTTACTATCTGTACACATATTTAAGAAGTTGGTTAGAAGCTTATAGGTCAAACATATAGGCTATTTTAAGCTCTTTGTAAGTTTGCATGCATGGCGAAAAAATATAAAATAGTTTAGTCCATTGAAGCATGTTATGGCTAATTTGTTCATGGACGAATTTGAAAGAAACAAGGCGTTATAGCTACTGCAACGTTGATACCTGGTTTCTGGTTCTCGTACGTGGATGATACATTAAGTAGCTGCAGGTCTCGATTAGATAATTTACAAAAGTTTCTAGACCACATTAATAGTTTGCATCCTTCTATCAAGTTTACTTTTGAAGTACAGAAGCATGATAAAACTATATTATATACCATTCTTGGTTCTGTTCGCTATAGCTAGGTTTATAGGAAACCAACACACACAGGCCAGTATCTGCATTATAATTCATTTCATCAGCCTAGTATTAAAAACTCTGTGTGTAAGACACTCGTCAACCGAGCGAAAACAATTTGTGAGGTATAGTATAACATTGACGATGAATTAGAACATTTAAGAAATGTTCTAAAAATGATGCTATGAAAACACCACAAAGTATACAGCAGAAGCTAGAATTGCATGAATATCAGTCCTCTCTTTGCATGCCTACCACACATTGGTCCAGGTTCACACGGGCAACGTCTGGTAGTCAATCTTTTTAAATAAAGTCATACTTTACAAAGAAAACGTGTGTTACTTCTTGTTTTTAATAAATTTTAGAAACAGGCCAAAAATATTACTTGTTTCCATGGCGACAGCGAGACATGTGCTGACAACAGAGCAAGCGGCATGCATAGTGTAAACACCCTTGTTTTTTACTTCGGAATGAAAATTAATCCGCTATGAAAATCGAACTGGTATAGTGTAATCCCAGCCTAAGAATGAGGGTTTTATTTCTTTTTTTGTACGTTAATTTTTGTATTGCAAAAAGCAAACCAAGCGAATGCTCGCTCTTCCGATCTCATCTTTCGCAAATAGGCCTATATTTAAATAGCGAATCATGTCGTTGGAACAAATCAAGCAAAAAGCGAGGTAGAATGTTGTATATAAATTGCGTTGCATGAAGGTGAATCATGTACGTCGGTAAATTATAACTACAGATCGGAAGAGCGTAAAGGTCTATGTGAGCTAAACATGCAGTAAAACAATTCAACTGTTTCAAATCATGTGAAGGTGAGTTATGAGTATTCAGTATTTAATACATTTACATTTCAGAAAGCGAAGAATATTCGTGGCATCACGAATTTCAAACAGGTCACGTCCGCTGGCTTCACCTGTTTCCTAACCATTTTTTAAACTATCCATGCCTTTCATATGTAAATGCTGTTTTTATTAACTAGCAATTTAGGACTGTGCGTCCAAAGCCTTGTATCATTAGTCTTACAATGGCTGTTTTATTAAGCATTTGTGCGTTAATTGTCGTCTCGCAAATAGCACAACCAGGCGATTGCTCGATTGAGCAAGCAATCATTGGCAAAAAGAAGCACACTTACTTAGCGAATCATATCATCAAAACAAAACAGGCAGAAACCGAATGAGAGTGTGGCAGGCATTGAGTTCGACTTGGATCGTGCATGTCAGTAAATTATAAAACGTCTGGAAACGGTAAAGGTCTATGTGAGCTCAACAGTAAAACACTACAAGACACATCTGATGATGATGATGATGGAAGTCTGCATAACCCTGAGTTCAACCACCTTTATATAATCAAAAAGGTGTGAAAAATACAAGCATTTTTCGATACTGCATGATGTACTTATAAAAGGTGGCATGCATGCGTGTTATATAAATGTATATAATGGTTATGGCCGTGAACGTGTTTTTCATATACTTATATAAACCATGCAGACATTGATATGGATCATATCGGACATTGTCATGCTTCCCGTTTCACTCCGCCTCAAACCAATGTTTTTTTTTCTGGAAATTGGGTTATCAATGCAGAGATATGTTTAGGTGATCAGGCATGACAACCAACCTCTTAATATTTCTGCTATATAACTAGAGCAGGAGCTACGAAAAACAGGATCCTTGAGAGAATTGAGAGTTGTGCGTGCAGTCATATTATTTATAGTCTATATATTTCCAAGCATATAGCGATTGAAATTCGAAAATTTTTTTTATTCGTAATGAATTTAGTTTGTGTACATACGGCATACTATAACGTAATTTTGCATCTGAGACACTTCTAAATTTCAACAAAATTTGGTCGACAGAGGAACGTCACATTTAATTTCGGGCAATTTCCATTAAGTTGAGCATTTTATGCTCCGCCCCTCCTTTATTTTTGGCGTCGGTACGCTCAGGAGTATAGCTAAGCCAGGGTTGATATCCACTACTATATACAATCAATAACTGTAAATAAATCTAATTTTTCCCACATACATGCACGCTTATCTAATTAAAGACAACAATAATGTCATATTTTTAACTCTCAAATTAAATCGCTTTCACTTAGACAAGTTTGCATTGAAGTGCAATGACCATCGCTTCCGCTGAATAGCTATGTATAATGACTGATTCTCCTCGTAGTTGGAAAATCACATGCACCGAACGCATATTTCGAACAATATCAGTTGTGGATTACCATTAGGGTCAGTTCTTGGAGGAGTTTTTGTCCTGCTAATTAAACTGATAAAACAGTACATGCGAGAGTTACTATCAATTGCGAAGAAAGGCATCTAAGACTATATAAGACATGCATGGCGCCGGAAACAACGTGAAGCGACGGGGGCAACCATTTAAAAAAGGGCAATTACTTCTCAGTCTTAACATTTATGGGCAATAGTGTTCGCTAAAATTTTGTACTGCGGATATCTCATTACTGCATGTAGCCGATATAAAGTCAGAAAATTTCTGCATAGATTAGAATAGTTTTGTTCCTTTCAGTTTCTCAATTATTAAAGAAAAAAGTTTTTTTTAATTAAACCGTTTTCATAACGATGGGAACCTTGGTAATTTTTTGGACAGGAATTTAATTTGATAGAAATTCGAGCTATATTTCTTGGGAACAGTTACGTTCTCAATTTCATTTCGTGTTAATAATGCACGAAGTGTATTTCTTGTAAAAAAAGGCAACGTGCTGACCCTTGCTTCTCCCGTGCTAAATCCTACAATCATGCATCCAAGAGATGTAACTTGTGTATCTAGGAGAAGTATTTCATTATTTGTAAACCGTACATTGCAACACTTAATCATCGCGACGAGCTTGTCTCCACGTAGGCAAACATAAGCTATTTTAAGCTCTTTGTAAGTTTGCATGGCGATAAAATATATAATAGTTTAGACTGTTTAGTCCATTGTCGCCTGTTATATCTAATTTGTTCATGGACGAATTTGAAAAGAAGGCATTATAGCTACTGCAACGTTGAAACCTGGTTTCTGGTTCAGATACGTGGATGATACATTGAGTAGCTGGTCTCATGGATTAGATAATTTACAAAATGTTCTAGACCACATTAATAGTTTGCATCCTTCTATCAAGTTTACTTTTGAAGTATGGAAGGATGATAAAACTATACCATTCTTATAGATGTTCTATTCACTATACATGATGATGGGTCGCTAGGATATAAGCTAGGTTTATTGGAAACCAACACACACAGAAAGGTATTTGCATTAACTAGCTGCATTATAATTCATTTCATCATCCTAGTATTAAAAACTCTGTGTGTAAGACACTCGTCAACCGAGCAAAAACAATTTGTGAGGTACAGTATAACATTGACGATGAATTAGAACATTTAAGAAATGTTCTAAAAATGAATGGTTATCCCCTGCATTTCATAGATAATGCTATGAAAACACCACAAAGTATACAGCAGAAGATTGCATGAATATCAGTCCTCTGTTTGCCTACAATACATTGTCCAGCTTCACACAGGCAACGTCTGGTAGTCAATCTTTTTAAACAAAGTCATACTTTACAAAGAAAACGTGTGTTACTTCTTGTTTTAATAAATTTTAGAATACAGGCCAAAAATATTACTTGTTTCCATGACGACAGCGAGACATGAGCTAGCAACAGAGCGTAACGGCATGCATAGTGTAAACACCCTTGTTTTTTACTTCGGAATGAAAATTAATCCGCTATGAAAATCAATCTGGTATAATGTAATCCCAGCCTAAGAATGAGGGTTTTATTTCTTTTTTTGTACGTTAATTTTTATATTGCAAAAAACAAACCAAGCGAATGCTGGATTTAGGCCGCATTTAAGGCCCTGTCACACTATTGCGTATGAGAGAAGCGTATGGAAATTAACGAAATAATTTTCTTACGCACAAAAACCTTTTGAAATGCCAGCGTATGAGTACCGCACATCTGGCGTACCTCTAGCGTATTCAGCGTGTGCCTAGAGTATGCTTATCGTATAAGGCTTACGTCCGATACGCACAAAATTTTTGAACATGCTTAAAAAAGTTTTCTGCCTCGTCGTATGCCACCGTATGCGACCGTGCTTGAAACGTATACAACCTATGCCTAACGTACCCCTACCGTATGTCAGCGTATACCGGCGTATGAGTGATATTTTTCATACGCTGGCATACGCTAGTACGATACGCAATAGTGTGAAAGGGCCTTTACACTATAACGCTTCGGTTAGCACTCCGTTAAAAATTCACTACGTTTATAGTATTGCGTTTACACTATAACGGAGTGGTTTGCCGTAGCGTATTAAGGTACCGTTTACACTTAGACTAATACGCTACGCTGGCGCTCCGTTAAAAAATCACTACGTTTATGACTATAGTTACACTATAACGCTTCGGTTAGCACTCCGTTAAAAATTCACTACGTTTATAGTATTGCGTTTACACTATAACGGAGTGGTTTGCCGTAGCGTATTAAGGTACCGTTTACACTTAGACTAATACGCTACGCTGGCGCTCCGTTAAAAAATGACCACTACGTTTGGCACTCCGGATGCAAATGAATACGCTACGGTAAATTTGCTGTAGCGTCATAGTGTGAACGCGGCCTAAGCAAGCCATCTTTCGCAAATAGGCCTATATTTAATTAGCGAATCATGTCGTTGGAACAAATCAAGCAAAAAGCGAGGTAGAATGTTGTATATAAATTGCGTAGCATGAAGGTGGATCATGTGCGTCGGTAAGTTATAACTACGCTTCTGGAATCGGTAAAGGTCTATGTGAGCTGAAAATGCAGTAAAACAATTCAACTTTTCAAATCATGTGAATATGAGTTATGAGTATTCAGTATTTAATAAATTTACATTTCAGAAAGCGAAGAATATTCGTGGCATCACGAATTTCAAACAGGTCACGTCCGCTGGCGTCACCTGTTTCCTAACCATTTTTTAATCTATCCATGCCCTTCATATGTAAATGCTGTTTTTAATAAACTATCATTTTAGGACTGTGCATCCAAAGCCTTGTATCATTAGTCTTACCATGGCTGTCTTATTAAGCATTTGTGTGTTAATTTTCGTCTCGCAAATAGCACAACCAGGCGATTGCTCGATTGAGCAAGCTATCGTTCGCAAAAAGAAGCACACTTACTTAGCGAATCATGTCATCAAAACAAAACAGGCAGAAACCGAATCAGAGTGTGGCAGGCATTGCGTTCGAGTTGGATGTCAGCAAATTATAAAACGTCTGGAATCGGTAAAGGTCTATGTGAGCTCAACAGTAAAACACTACAAGACACATCTGATGATGGAAGTCTGCATAACCCTGAGTTCAACCACCTTTATATAATCAAAAAGGTATGAAAAATACGAGCATTTTTCGAAATTCCATGATGTACTTATAAAAGGAGGCATGCATGCGTGTTATATATATATATATGTATATAATTGTTATAGCCGTGAACGTGTTGTTCAACTACTTATATAAACCATGCAGACATTGATATGGATCATATCGGACATTGTCATGCTTCCCGTTTCACTCCGCCTCAAACCAATGTTTTTTTTCTGGAATCTGGTTTATCAATGCAGAGATATGTTTAGGTTATCATGCATGACACACTAACCTCTTAATATTTCTGCTATATAACTAGAGCAGGAGCTAGGAGAAAACAGAATCCTTGAGAGAATTGAGAGTTGTGTGAGGCGTTGCGATGGTCACGCCTGAACTCAATGGATTGTACTGGCTAGACTTCAATATGAACAAACGTTCGACTTCGATTCTCAAAATCGAAATAATATTTTCCTTGCAACCGATGTTCATTGTAAACATTACCTCTCTTTATTTTTCACCCTGCTCGGTTTCCTTTGTTCTTGTCGGAGAATATATTCAATATTTCCCTCTAATCAATTTCCGTTTAATAATCCCCTCTAATATTCACCTGCAATTAATAATCCCCTCTAGTATTCACCTGCAATGTCTTTGCAGCACAAAAAATGAGAAAAAACAACATCGCGAAGGCGATATGGCATTGAGAATTATTTCTTTTCTGACTCATTAACGCGACCTCGCAGTGTGAAAAATAAGTACGTTATTTTGAGGCACCTCGGGGATATGTGTTTATTCACCTCGGCGCTGCGCGCCTCGGTGAATAAATCACATATCCCCTCGTTGCCTCAAAATAGCCTATACATATTTCAAACTACTAAATTTTCGACGCAAAAATGTTTCTGTTGTATTGCGGATTAGTAACCAAATGAAAATAACGGCAATTTCTGAGTGTGATGTGATTTGTTTGCTTTATTCAAAATCAGAACTTTCTAGACCTCAGAACTCAACCAATGAGAATCTTCTGAGTTTAACTATGACCAATCAGAGTCTGAGAAGCGCAGCTGGGAGACGATTGACAAGCAATGTCGCGAATTTTCACAAACTGTGTGAATCCAAGAGTCTTTTATTTATGCTGTATTAGTGAAGCACCCACATTTAGATCATTCGTTGTAATGTATTCCGACGGTAAATTTGTAGAACGTGCGGCATTTTCCGCAATTAGTGAGTGTGTTTACCATAAAGTTAACTATCGTGTAACTAATTGCAATTGACTGTTGCCTAAATTCACCTTCTAATTCATAATCTATCACTCCAAAAATTCCTTAGAGTCTAACTCCAAAATCTCCAAAAATTGAGTAACTTTTGAGGCTCATATATGATACTTATGTGAAGAGTTAGTCAGCGGTCTAACGAAAGTTGTGGGGTTTTTGCAGGTGCTTTGGATTCCATCGACAGACTCCAAAAAACAATATAATTAGTATTCCTGATAAAACTTCCTGGTTAGCCTAGAAATAAACCTATTTGGTTTAATAAACCGGGGCTGCAGTCTTCAGCTTCCCCACCCTCACCCAATAATTTTCATCATACTAAACGAATATGCCCTTTTGTGCTTGGTTTCGGAAATTGAAGCACAAGTACCATCATAATTGGAATTCCAATTGGAATTTGCAAATGGAATCAGTTTTTCTGTCCAACCTTCAATGAATTAATAGGAACAATTAAATTCCTATTGGAATTTCAATTGATTCCAACTGGAATTTGGGCAAATTTCCAATAGAATTTCTTATTGGAATTCCAATTGTTTTTTTTAAAGACATTTAAATTCGGAGAAAACTACCCAGTGCATTATGTAACTCCTCCAAAGTCGCAACAAGCATTCACGTTGCTCCAATGGCGTGAAAATTTTATTTTAACTTGTATTCAGAGTAATGACAACGTTGTTGAGGATACCCCTATAGGACTACAAATTATTCAAACATTTTTTTTGCATTATGATTTTTTCTGTTTCAGTTCGAGTCGTGTTTTCTAAATCAGTCTAAAAAACAGCAGCGAACCAATCAACCTTTACGTATCTGCCAATTTAAACCAAATAATTTTGGTCATATAATTTGAAAGGATGCGTGTACATGCATTCAATTAGCTATGACACGCGCCACGAGCCCATTACATCTCTGAATTTCATAAAAAAATTACGATCAAGTTCAAACTTAAAAAACTTGAAAAGCTTAACATTTTCCTATCAGACTACAATTTGTACATAAACTACAAGCATCTACAAGCTAGAACGTTTGAAGTTATATGCGCTTTGGTTGCACGTCGTAATGAACATGTCTGAAATGTATTCAGCATTTCGCACGTTGCAAACAAAATTTTTACGAAAGTCAACATATACATAAGCGAATATTCAGAGAGTATGAAATATGCAACAAAATGCTCTAGGTATCTCTGTAAGGGAACTGATAAAATGCAAATTGCAAACAAGAAGCCTATAGTCCAGCGGAAAAGTAAAAAAATCATGCACTTTGTGAAGAAAGCACCAAATTCACAGGAAGTGTAGACTTTAACATGATAATGAATCTTAGATATGGAGGCATCACCAAAATTAATGCTGACGGCTTGAAATTTAGGATTTCTTATATTCTCTTATTAATTAACTCTTTCTCAACAGGGCCCAGTCGCGTCGATCGCGAGCGATCGACGGCTCGAAATTTCATACAATACAATACAATACAATACAATACAATAAAAATTTATTTATCCACGGTGGAATCTTCAGTATATAAATATATACAAGTTTAAGCATGCAAAAATAAATAAAAAATATGATCTACTGGTTTACAAGATTGCCGTGTGGGAGTTCATCTAAACTATTATAATACTTGTTTACAGCTTTCCGGAACTGAGCAAACGATTGGAGCATTCTTATATTTTCGGGAAGGCTATTCCACAGCACTGCTCCACTGTACTGAAAGCTTCGCTTCAGATAATTAGTTCGTGGCTTGGGTAGATTTAATTTCATTTCAAAGTTCCTAAGATTATATTCTGAGCCACGAACTGAAAAAAGATGAACTTTCGGTTCAGTGCATGCTATGAAGACAGAAATACCACCATTCGATTCAGAAATAAAATATCAACTAGTTCCAAACGATAGTTATAGTCATTATTAGTATTGTAACGATTTATGGGCCTTTGAAAGTCAAAACGATCATATTGTATCAAATTACGCAATTGTCTGAACAAAAATACAGATTATTATAGACTAGCCATACCTTTCGCCGAAAATAACTTCGGCCCCATCGAACATATCGTCTTTGTAATAGTCTTGTTCGAATCCCCATTAAATAGTGTTTTTGGAGTGCTATTTGCAATCCTAAATCTGCAAATCTGTATCTTTTATCAATATATTTCCATTTCTTGTCCGACTGTGAGCTCGAAGTGAATTAATCCCAACCGGAAATACGACCGAAAACCGTCAAAACAATGCGGCGTTTGTATCGTATGACCATAGAATAAAGATCCATACAGAAGGGCCACTCAGGGGTGCAACGTGTCCTCGTTTTTTTATGCAAAAATATGCAGTTTACTGGCCAGAAGGCGGAGCAGCCAGCCAGTACAGCGTGTTTATTGGCCAGAAAATGTCATTGACTGGCTAGGAAAATGGCGGCCAACATGCGTAATGCGACATGCGCGAGGACAGAAACTTCAAAGCTTCCGACGTAAGTGGCCCTTCTGTATGGATCTTTATTCTATGGTATGACCCTGGAAAGGCCAGAAATGGATTCGCAATTCAAATTGCACCTACACGCGTGAGTTTGACGTCATCCCGGCCAAAGGAGCTTCTTATTGGCCAATTATTGCGCAATGTACGCAAGTGCGAGTAAAACCCGATATCTTGAAAAATTCAAAATAAATATTTCTAGTCGGCGTATACATACGAAACTTTCTACACGAAAGCGCTTGAATACAGAGAGTATTTTACACGTATAGCCGTTTAGCAAATGACGAAAAGTTCAAAGGGTATTCAAGATCTTGTGGATATGAAATTTAGAATCTTTGGCCAAGCGGTGAGTAAATATATGATTGTTTCGCTTTGTGTAATGTTTTGACGGCACTTGACCCCCCGTTCGAAAGGTTATTTTATGAGGATTTCAATGGTGGCATTTATTTAAAAGGGGGGTAAATACTCGCCGAGACATTTATATTAGAAAAATTGAATCGAAACTCTATTACTGTTTAAAATTGTGAAATTGCAGGTTCACATATAGCAAAAATGACTTGCATGATTAGAAAGCTTACCAAAAACTACATATAAGACTTTTAAATGGCTGATTGATTTTCCAAGCGGTTTTCCAGTTATTGCTATATAAAAACGTGATAAATAGGCAAAAATCCCGCCAAAGTCCTGGACACTAGCCCTAAACATATTTTCAACCGCTCATAACTCCAGACGA
>CACRXK020013474.1:0-14000 GCA_902702795.2 Paramuricea clavata
GGATAAGACTCGCTACCAATCCCTGTTGACTCGATAGCTCAATAGGTAGAGCGGCGGTCTAGATACCCGAAGATGCGAGTTCAAATCCCGCTGGAGCCAACGAATTTTTCGTTGCTCGATTGCAGTGTCAGATTAATATGAAACTAGTTTTTTAGTTGGTATGAATTTGCTTGAAAGATAGTCGGGCACCATTTTGTTAATCGTTTTTACATTAAGATCTCAAATTGCTGTGAACGTCTTTTCTATATATAGGTTATCCTAGTTTAGCGAGAGTTCAAAATCTCAGCTGATCAAAATATCTCAGTTGTCAAGTGTTCCATTCTACTTTTGCACATAATTTGCGAACGTATATATATTAGACAACTTAAAGTTTGTTCGTTCATTGCAACCAGGTATATCAATTATGTTTCGCTCGCTACTCTGGTTCCTACTTCGACTATTGTTCAGAAGTTTGGGATGTATTGGGTGAAATACAATCAAAACGACTACAAAAGCTCCAAAACAGAGCTGCTCAAATTATTTCAAATATGAGCAATGACGTAGATCACACTATTGCTTTGTGTGCCTTGGGCTGGGAACCACTTGATATTATGAGGAAAAAGGCAAAAGCAAAAATGATGTACAAAACTCTAAATAAAACAGGCCCTGAATCTCTCACAAACCTCTTTCGTTACAAAAATGAGATAACAGATTATAAACTTCGAAATATTTCATCTGGTCTTTGTCTACCACAACCACGCACCAATAGCATGAAAAATAGTTTCATGTATGATGGTGCTAAACTATGGAACTCTATCCCAAATGAAATCAGGGAAAGTCAATCCCTGTCAAGCTTTCAAAAGAAAATTGCTGCACATATTTTCTAAGACTACTTGTTCTACTACTTGTAAATAATTATTCTACCATTCCTACTATCTAGCTAATTTGTACTTCTTGTTACTATACCTCATATTTGTAAATAACTATATTTATGTAATATTTCGCTTATACTACTGTAATTTTTCTTATGCATGACAGGCCCCCTATGGAAATTGATAGGGTTAGCGTGGGTAAATAAAGCTTTCTATCTATCTATCCAAATAAATGATTACAAAGCCCAGTCGAATTGTAATCAAGACCCAACGTTTCGACACTCCAGTCTAGTGTCTTCATCAGGGGTGATCTAAAATTGCAATCGTGGCTTCTTAAATACCCAAGGGATGACGTCACCTGCCAATGAGATGTATGTATTCCTCTGGCAAATAGGCACTGTCATCCCTATTCAAAGCATGATTGCTCATGTTTGGGTTTTTTTGTGTTTTTGAACGAAAACATTATAACATATTGATTTAGCAAGATCAGATCTTATTCACAGGTACTCAACTGGTAGCCTTTTGGGCGACTAAAATTTTTTTTAAATTTCAACCCCTGGAGCAAATCGACATTCTACCTTGAATGAATTTAATCTATGTTCTTCTTCTTTGATCAATTCTTCCTTCTTGTAGTCCTCGAATTTGATTGGATTGTTTAAACTTTCTGTCGTTAATTGAGGCACGTTGATTGGCTGCAAATTGGGACGTCTAAATGCAACGAGAAACAACGAGTAACATGTGGTTTTGGAATGTACTCTCAAAATTTTATTTTACACCGGGTCCCCCAAAAAAACTTGACATTGTTTGATTTCATTTAACGTAAAAGCTATAAAAGCTGTCACAATGAAATAAAGATCACTGCCTTCAGAAAAGACTAACTTAGATTTTGATATATAACACTTCAATTTACATGCACAATTGAGCGAGATATAACCAAAATAAAAATATTTATTATTTAACAAGTATAACTACATCGATAATTATAAGGTTGTTCTATGCTAATTTTTGGCATTTTCAAAAACAGTAGTTCAACGTTCAAACATCAACAGCGCAGTCAATATTGCATGTAAATTCAAGTGTTACATATCAAAATCTAAGTTAGTCGTTTCTGTATGCAATGATCTTTATTTCATTGCGATAGCTTTTATAGCTTTTACGTTACATGAAATTAAACAGTGTCCATCACAAGACGCCTAAAATTGCAAGTGTTAAACAGGTTTTAAACATTATCCATTCTTACTTGGAAGATGCAACGGGAACCTTCCCCTTTTCAAGAGACTGGTAATGACTTTCTAACGCTTCCATAAGACTGCTCGGAGCCTGAAAAGAAAACAACACATTTTAACCTAACATTAAAAGCACAGTAATTTTAAAACAAGGCAATTCTATTTTTTTTTTTAAAAAATAAAATTTTTAATTAAAGTGCCTATGCAAGAATTTTTTATGATTGAATTGCAAAGTTCATTTAAAGTCATATGTAACTTTTTTCCTAAAACTTTGTCGTATTTCCTGTATATCAAGATATTTGACTTTGTTTGGCATGCAAATGTGACTTAAATGACGTTATGAGTTCTTAGAAAGATAACGCTTCCTTGCCAAACATGTGATAATTCCACTGACATTGAATGTTATATACTTTAAGAACTATATTTCGTCTGCAAATTTAAGTTAATGACAATTTTATCAAGCTAAAAACAGTCTTCTGTGACGTCATTTAAGTCATATTTGCATGCAAGACGTCATTTAAGTCATATTTCCAATATCTTGATCTACAGGAAAGATAACAAAGTTTAATTAAAAAAAAGTTGCATTATGATTTTAAATAAACTTTGCAATTCAATCATAAAAAATTCTAGCATAGGCACTTTAAAATTTAGTCACTTCATTTACCTTGGTGAGATCAGGGATGTCTGATGGGTTAATTCCAACATCCTAGATGTAATATACATATATTCAATGATTTAAATAGAGAACAATTTAGCATGAAATGGAAGGACAAAAATGATTAACTATTTAAACACGACAATTCTGAAATTATTCTTGTATATTATTCTCACGTTCTGTTAAACAAAACTGTGACAATCTGTTTCTTCCTTTCTACCTATCCTTGCTCTGCATGACAGAAAACATTCCTATGGTTTCCTATTTTAAAATGCTATTAAAAAGATAAATAGAAAACTAAAATGCCATCTATTGCAAAGATATCTCATTCCTCAAGTACCATATAGTATGTGTTCATCATATACCTAATCCAAAATATTTCTTAAAACGCGATGCGTTCTCACAACAAAACTTAAATATAACATTTGGATCTTTTTAAAAGCAAATCAGCCACGTACATAATTTGTTACTTTGTCTTTAACTTTAGACTTTTTCGTGGAAAGTTTAAATTTTTACTGCTTTATAACTTTGTAATGATTGCCTGAAATTTATATGTACATGTAATCCAATTTATCATTAAACATGCTTCATTAACAATTAAAAAACAGTAGTTTTATATGTGATAAAAAATCATGTTAATTTACATAAACTTTAGCTTTGATTTTCTCGGTTTTTATAGACAATGTTTATTTTGAACTCATAAGATGGGTCGTTTTTAGGCCATTCAAAACACTTGCATGGCATTTCGTGTGCTTTGTCAGATATAAAACACTCGGCATTTTATATATATACAGGTATATTAACACTCGGTGTTTTATATCATTCTGATAAAGCACTTTTGCTTGTGTTTTAAACAGTACATAATAACATATCATTTACAAGTTTAAGATAAATATGTAGGCAGTAACCTATTTGGGTATTTTAATCGTGTTAATTTCTTGAAGCAAAATCTTAGGCTATTTATATTATAGTAATTTAGTATATTTAATTAATTTAGTAATTATTTTAAAATTATACATTTATTTATATTTATTAATTTACTGATATTTTATTTATTTATTTAATTCGCAGTTACCTTTGATCTCTGTCCATAAAGCGTAAAGAGTTCTGTCAATCTATAGTCCTATCACGACAACCAACAAGACACGTGATAAAATATTATCTGACTGTACACAATTAATTTCACGAAATTGTTTTTGAAATATACGGAAAAATATCATGCCTCAATGTTTGTGTATTTAAATATTGCCAAAAAATCGGCTCATAAGACATAACAATTATACCTTCTGACTTTATGTCATAAACCCATGCATGAAAAAACAATCATAACTTCATTAACAAATCTATACAGGCTTTTGGCCCCACTATATGTTTTGTAATGTATTGTAGTATTGCAAGTTTCAGATTGTTATACTAGATAAAATGATTATCCTATCGTTTTAATCCATTCATATTTGAATTATCAAAATAAGCATCAAATATAAATGGGGGCATTTTTTTGAGACAGCCTGTATATAGTCTACCGACGGCATGAACTCTAAGACTGAGCTAACGTATACTGTAATTTGTATCTGAAAGCTGAATCTGTTTCTTCTAAGCGTACTGAACTAATGCTCATTGCAACAACCTACGCTAACAAGGGGCAGCTGTGAAAAATGCAACTATCGACCATCTGGCAGTTATCGAACCTGCGGCCCTGCGATTCTGGTGCAGCGCTCTAAACAACTGAGCTACAGAGAGGCAGTTGTCGAGCAGCGAGCTCTAACCACAAGTTCATGTACAAATTACCTTAGAGCTTCACGACGGTCTCTCTGTAGCTCAGTTGTTAACAGACTATGTACAATGAGAATATAAAGGATATTGTAGTACAAGAAGAAGCCATTCATTTCCTACCTCAGCCACTTTGAGGAATTCTTTCACACTATCCATTCTTGATAGAAACTTTTTGTAGATTTCCAAAGCTTCTTTGCAGCTTTTCTTATTCATTTCAAAAAATTTTTCTACAGGTCATACAGAACATTCCAGCTTATAACATGTCTTTAATATTGTACAGTAGATTTCTTGATGGCAAAATGGTTTACAGTGGTTTAATCAGTGGTCGACACTTCACAAAATATTGGGGGAGGAGGCGACATTTTCAACGTGTATGCCAAAGGGGTTTTGGTGTCCGTTTAAGGCTCTAAGTTATGCAAATGTTTAGCGTTAGGGTGGGGTGTGGGTCTTCTGAGGGGGGTGCAATGATTGGTATCATGATAAAAATTGCTTTCTTGAAACTTATGATCTTTCTCTTGAGAACTAGTCTCTGAATGCAAGAAATGCTATTCTAGAGACATTTGAAATGGGCACTGATTATAATTTGCACAACATACTAACCTAATAAATTAATCATTCCATCATTATAGCAAGCAAAAAGCTTCACCAAGTCCTAAAAAATGAATCACAATAATATTTAATATAATAACTTGCAAATCAGAAAAAAGTAGCAGACTCAAAATCAATTGCCACTCAACATGAGTCAGATCTAGCCTCATTTGCAAGGAGGGGTGCAGGTTTTCCATGGGGTGGTGCATGAGGGAGCCTAACTGCCCACTCTCCTCTGCAGTCTGCAACAACAGTAGCAGTAGAGGTTTCACCAATCACTATTTGAAAAGTCTATACAGTCAAGCAGATTTTAAGGTGGTGCTGGACTTCTCTAGGGGGGGGGGGGCTGTGGTGCTAGACACAACAAGGTGGGGTGCAATTCCCCTGTACCTCACGGCAGGTCCGCCTCTGCCACTGAATGGGATATACAGGATTAATTAATACAAGAATCAAAGAAAGTTACCTTGAACAGCATGACGAATGCACTGTTTATCACGGCATTTCCCAACTCAATTGACTGAACATCAACTTCCAATAGAGAATCAACTTGTTGCTGGATTTGTGGTAATGCTTTCAAAATCTAAAAATACAAATCTCATGTGAAAATTTTTCAACGGCACATAGAAAAAGTTTGACTGTTTGAATTCCAAACAATACCTTTGGTGTGTCCATTTTTCTAATTTGTCCGTTTTGTCTGTGTATGAAAAAAAAGCAACATTGGTTTGTCATCGATGATAGACGTGTTTACAGCACTAACTGTTATGACCAGATGCTCAGGCAGAGCACTTTAAGCAGCTCCAAGGTAAGGGAGATAGGACAACCCTTACAAAAACATTTCTATAGAAATATCTATGTGAACTTTCATAGCAATAAAATTTCCTATAAGAATTCTTTAGTGATTGACCAATAATCGGTATCGGGCCGATTTGTGCCTTATTCGTAGGCAATCAAAATTGGTAGAATTCTATATTTTTCGATTGTGTAAAACCGATTGTTCAGAAAATTTTAATTATAAATTATATACATTGCATGTCAATACACATTGCGTTTTTGTTGATGTGAAATATCGATATTTTTGATAAATATCGATATTTCAAAAATATCAAAAACATCAAACATTTTAACTAGACAACTGGCAATTGCAAATTGTTTTCAAGAAAGTATCATCACAGAATATCACCACCCACACAAATGGTTGAGTGCTTGAAAATAATAACTGTGTGATGACTCATAAAGATGGAATCTGTACTACTTTGAATAATAATCTTAATGGCATGTATCGGCGCTGGTTTAACAAACAAAGTATTGAAATATCACAGTTCATTCTCTAACTCGCTGTTCTGTTGCAAACTTAAGGAAAGTCCAGACAATATGTCGAATCAACAAAGTCCTGTTTGGAATTACTGGAAAAGTGATAAAAATGATGACCTTTTGTTTCATGCTATTTGTGATGTGATACACATTGTAGTCGATATTATCGATTTTTTTTTCTCAATATTGATATATTGATTGTTTCAATATGGCATATCAGCCTAACAGCAAATGACACATGTATTAAGTTTTAATGTGTTAACCCATTATTGAGTGGCAGCACTCTCCCCCTGATGAGTAAAATTGTCTGGCATTAGAAAGAGTAAAATAATAAAGTGGGCCGCATTGTCACTTAAAGGGTTAAACAATGATCATTAGCATATAATCACCTACCCACGGCCGATTCGGCAAAAATCATAACCAGCCTCTGTATAAGTATGCGCCTTCTTTGTTAGATAATGGGAATATCTTCTGATAAACGTCGACATATCATAGCCTTTGTGAAAAAAATTGTTGGGTCATTCCAGTGATTTAACACCCACACCTCCCCCACACAAGAAATTGGAAATTAAATGGTGTAAGGATTTCAGAAACTATATCAAACTATCAGAACATGAGAAAACGTTGGATTAATAGCGACACAACTACATACTTGAAAAATATGGGGAGAATTTCAACGTTTTAAGCAAAGGCCCTTCATCAGGATCGAAGTTAGTCACGAAGAGCCTTCGCTCGAAACGTTGAAGTTCTCCTTGTATTTCCAGATAGTTGCATCTCTATGAATCCGAACAGATCGTTCAAGGTTATATCAGAACATACCTAGAACTCCTGACTTATCAAGGAAATTTTCTAAATTCCATAGTGTTGTCCTCGATGCCAGATATTGAAGAAATCTCTACAAATTACAATTGATTATATTTTCAGAGCCCTGACATAACGGTCGGACATTTTCTGACCTAATCACAGTTTTTCCAACCAAATGCTAAATTGGTCGGACATTTTGTCCGGACAAAACATAGCAATCAACCTTGTTGAAAGACTGGGCCGACCATAAGCTACATGCAGTATGCAATATACAGACAAGCAAATGTTCTGACAAGTTTTCGTATGTCTATAATTGCATGTGTGTATGCATAACAAATTTTCAATGACAATTTTTTGGTTTTATGACCAACTCAATAGCTATTTTTTAAAATAGCTATTGCAGCAATAGATCGCTGACCAACGGCATGCAAGATCTCAAATTACTTTGCCAAAATTTCTTTGTCAACTCATACAGACAAACAGGATTTGTACTTTGCCAATTTTTTTAATGACAAGAACACCTGTTCAAAAGCTCAACTCAACGCTCAACGATACCCCATAATTATAAAATACATACTTCTGTCTAAACCAACATACACAATACTTATTAAACTATCTTTATATACACACATTTAAATAATAATGTAACAAGTTGATGTATTGTTTGAGATTATTTGAGACAAATCTTATAATATAATGTACAATTGTACACTATAAAAACATAGAAATGACTGTTTTCTACTCTTCTGTAATTTAATGTTTAATTTTGTTTGTTTAAAGCAAGCAAGGCAAAAAACACTATATTTTGAATGGCAATAATATTAGACCGATCTTCCATAATAACTTTGATTTAATCAACGCAATGTTGTTCAGGTGTCGAAAAGTTAAAGATATATGACAGCTAGTTTATATAAAACGAAAAGATATCATATTTCTTAAAAAAAAGTCCTAGAAATATCGAAGTTCATCAGACAATGAGGCAAGTCAGGCGACTCAATATTACAACATGCCTACAGCCTCGAGTATAGTTGTTTGTTGGGCAATTAATTCGCCTGAATAATTTCGATTATACGTTGAAGTTTCACACTTTTAAACACGTAGTGGTTTAGAAATATTACGGGAATTAAAAAGAAATCTAACCTCGTTGCCTGCCGACATTAAATTATGAAACGTAACAAGCGATTTGGACACGATCACCCAGCTTGACATATGGCTTCGTTCAAAAAGCAATTCTGCTAAGCTTGGCACCGAAATATTGTCCGATTCTGTGCAAGCTATCAAGTCTAAAAAACGAATGAAATTTACGGTTAAAACTCTGTTGAATACCAAATGAAACACGACAGATACCTATACTTATTATGCAGCTAAGTAAAACGGCTTTCAAAAGAAATATGACTACAAAATTAGCATCAAAATAAGCTCAGGTGTTTGTTAAATAGATACATAAACTTACAGTCGAGATGTTTCTTCTTAGGGCCAAAAATCTCGCGACTCGAAGCTTTGCAGACGATTTTTGAAACGTTTGAGCCCGTTATAGAATGCCTAGCAGCATCCAACTTGTCGGCAACGTATTCAGCCATGATTTAAAGCTTTAAAAGCGATAAAAATACTGCTTTTCGCCAAAGATTGTTTTACTGTGAGGACATTTATAAAGTTGTTATTTATGCAGGAACGAAAAGAAACAGGGGGTGGGGGTGGGGGTGTAGGATTTGGTTCTCTCGAACCCAGACCTCTTACGACCTACCGTCATTGGCATCTACCCATGAGCAGATAAAGACATTGTCGTGTTCCAACCTCGTTCCCTGGTCGTGTTCTCACGTAAACTGTTAGTTTCCAATCAGCGTGAAATCAGATTAAAACTGTCCACCCCCATACTCCCCCTCTTTAGCGCCATATAGTGTGAATGAATAGAAGGGCACGTGCACTTTTGAACAATTTCATGTACAATTTATTTAATTCCACTAATTTACAAGTTATTGCTACATTTCAATTATTTCAATGTTTCATTTTGGCATGAAATCAGATGACTAATGCTATTACTAAGCAGAAATTGTCAGTCAATCGAAAAACGGTTCTCGAAACTCCGCAAATTTCAAAGAGTCCATAATGAGCTACAGTGTAGTGAGACTACTTCAACATCCAGTTCAATTCCAGATCAGTGACCATTACTCAAAACAAGGCTTGGTTACGTGGCACTGGGTTTCCAAAAGGGTTCACATTTGCACGCGGTGCCGCATACATTGTGGTCTGCGGTCGCATCATAGGCTGTTGTCCGTAAGCCATGGGTCTAGGCCCTAACATTTGAGGCTGGGTATACCCCGGCGTAAGGACGGGTCTGGGTTGGCCCATCCCCAGGCCGGTGGGGGGCATCGTCGGTTGAGGAGGGGCGTTGTAGGGTAGGGTAGGTGATACAGGGGGTAATGTGCTACCTGCGATGGTTCCAATTTGGAAATTTGCTCCACCAGTTTTGACTTTGGGTTTGGGCGCGGTCCACTGGTGTCCAGAGCTCCCCGAGCCGAGACAAGCTGAAGTCAAGTCGAAATTATCTGAAAATAAAACAGATTGAGAATTTTGAGAGCTTTTACTGGATCTTCAGGGAGAACAGTTTAAAAATTCAGTCCCAAAAGACCCAAAACTATTGAAATAACGTATCGTTAGAATTTGAATGCCTCAGCCACTCTGTTGAACCCACAAATGTATAAAAACTTGACATAAGTAAATTTTATGCATAAAGAAACTGTTTAAGAAACCGCTTTAAATTCCCAAGAGCAGAAAATCGTGTGCTTTACAAAGACATTTTAATTTCTTAATAAGTCAATATTTATAATTTTTGCACCCTGTCAATATCTTACGCATCATTGCGTTCAGCTTAGTACTGGGGAATTCAAATTCTAACAATACGTTATTTCAATGGTTTTGGGTTTTCTGGGACACCCTGTATATGAATAGTCCCTTATGGTACTTTAATTTTCAAATTTGCCTACACACTTACCAAGAGATTTAGCTACTTTTGATAACGATGAATGTAGGTCTCCCGTGGAGGATTGCCTCGCGGGCTGTTCAGGTACTTGTTGAACTGTTTGCTCAGGTTTATTCATTGGTTGCAAGATGTTACTGGAACTTTGTAGCTCAGAATGGATTTCGAACGGATTTGAAGTTTGAATGACAGGTTGGCTCATCCCAGGGTTGTAGCCGGGTATACCAAAGTTAGGGCTAGGTGGAAACGCGTTCGTTGCTGGGGCCTGAAAATCACAAACGTTTTAAGTTAAAATAAGCTAAGCTGCAGATTAAATGGAGCCATGGTCCATAGAAGCTAAGAGTTTGGAAACTCATTAGAATTACAATATAAGTTATATAACCCATTATCTATCATTTTGTTTAGGTTTATTCAGAAGTATGATATTTCATCGTCACGTGCGTATTGTATTTTTGCCCAACTAACCAATAGCTATGTTTTAGAAAAGTTACCTATCTGTGACTTGAGCAATTGGGTAACTTAAGCAATTGCTATTGGTGGATTTGGCGAACATATAATAGGCACGTGACAATGAAGGACCATATTTTTGCATAAACGTGTTGACTAACATAGATAACAAATTATATTGTTATTTTTAATGGGTTTCCAAATCATCTTTTCTATTAACTATAATTGAAATTACTTTAATAGACTATTTTATGCTAAGGTTGGGTAAATGAAAAACAAAACAACTCAAGGGTTGGGTAATAAAAACTTATTGTCATTTTCAAAGCATGACTCACTCAAATATTGAAGACTGAAAAGCAATGTCAACAGTCATATGTCAATATAATGTGTAGATCAATCAGAGCCACTGTCTTGATCATTTTCCGATTTGTCAAGAGGCAAACGGTGTCTCCAAAGAAAGCACATGTGCAGACAACATGAAACTTTAGTCTGCAGAAAATTGCACAAGCAGTTATCAAACTCATGTCACAGAAATGATAAAGGACATGTGTGACAACTGAATAGTATCCTTTTGTAGCTTTTGGCCAGGGGTGAGTATTTATGCTTTAATTTATATTTGAGGCTCGGTAAAATTTTTTTTTACTTTTTAATGGTTGGATCAGCAAAATTTTTACGAAGAAAGAAATTCTCTTCGGTGCCACCCTCAGCCATAAATAATGGCTGACACCCGGTAGTATTTTCAATTCTTCAATTGATTCAAAATCTTACTTGTTGAGTTTGAAACACGGCATGTAACTCAAGCAAGTCATTCTGGTTATTACTTGGCTCCGTAGTCTTGTTGGCTTGAGGTATTTCTGCAGGTTCGAACAAACTCTGCCATGGTCCTTCACCCCCCGGATTTGTGGTTTGGGCACTCTGAAGCAGGGTGGGTTGACTGTCGATTGCCTCATTGCTATTTTCGTCCGGACTGAATTGTTCCGCGAGCTCTTCTTCTTTGAAGTTGAATTGCTCGCTCTTCAGAGAGATGGTTATTGGAGCTAAGTTCAAGTGCCTAGGAGAGAAGATGGCTCATGAGCATACTGGATTTTGGCACTTATATGAGCACACTGATGAGAATACCGGATTTTGGCATGTATATGAGCATGCTCATGAGCTTACTGGATTGTTGTAGATATATGAGCATGCTCAATAATTATTCTGGAATTTGGTATATATATATGTGATTTGGGAGTGTGGACTACATCTAACCTTACCTGGTCAAAACATGTTGAATGTCAATGCACACAAGCAAGTGAGATGTTAGGATATATAAGAAGATCAACACTTGACATAAAAACTATCTCCGTTCGTCGCACCCTATATTTCTCCTTTGTCCGTTCCCAACTATGCTATGGCTCTCAAGTTTGGCCTCCCCAATCAGCCAACTTGATCAAGCGCACGGAAAGAGTACAAAGGCGAGCAACCAAGTACATTCTGGATCTTCCTTTCTTCTGTGAGGTCAGTTACAACCAGAGACTTGATATGCTAGATATGATTCCTGTATGTTACTGGCACGAATTTCTTGATATGATTTTCTTCTTCAAATGCACTCATGAGATGATAGTCATTAACAACGACCTACTATACCAACAATCCAGAATAGAGAAAGAGCTACAAGATCTGCTGATCCGAACTGTTTGATGTTTACAACAAAAAAATGCAAGACCACAACATACCAAAAGTCATTCCTGACAAGATCAACGAGAGTGTGGAACATTTTACCAAAAGACTTGACAGATAAAAACACTGCATTTAACGGATTTAAAAGCGGACTTCTCAAACACTATAAATCTGCCTTACGAAATGTTTACAACGCAGAGGATCCTCGAACTTGGAAATCTATATGTTTGTCTTGTATACGTCTCGTAACCTGTCTTGTCCCATATCGTCAGTGGCGTAACTACTATGGGCTCAGACCGTGAGAACCCGGGGGCCCCAACCTAAATGGGGGCCCCCAGGCTTAGGCAATAGAGCAAAAACATTGGTCAGGGCCTCTGATATGTTACAATGTAGTTTTATGACCATCAGAATTCTGTAAAATCTTTCCCCAAAGTCCAGGAAATGGCATTTCAGAGAGTCTAAATTCAAAAATTTTCCGGATAAGCATGCCCTGGACCCCTAGAAATTTCGTGAATATACGGCGCTCGACTCGTGCCTTTGGCACTTCTACTAGGGGGCCTTCGAAAATTTTGAACCGGGGGCCCCCTGATATAACGTTACGCCACTGCATATCGTGCTGTTGTTAGTTTTTTGGGGAAGAAGCAGAATTCTATGTCAGTCTCTGAGCAGTGTTTAAAACCAGCTTGAATATTAAACGACGATTAAAATATAAATATTCTGCATGGTACGAATTTAGTAAGCTTGAATATACAGAAATTTCGTATAAGGAGAAATTGGTGGGGTATTCTGCTTTTAACCCCCGATATTTTAAAGTTTGTTTGTCTTGTATTGTGTAAAGGGTCGCTGTAATTGGCGAAAGCTGTAGCGTATACCCAGCCATGTCAATGTATGTATCGTTTATGTTAATGTATGTATAGCAAGTGATTTTAAGTTGATTTGGCAAAGCCTAATAAATAAATAAAATATAAGAATGCTCATCACACAAAGATCGAAGTTTGTATATTACAAACTGTATATCACATTCAAGTAAAACATTTCATGTTTAAACTTACGTTGTTTTGGATGCGGCGGGAATCTGTCCTCTCTCCAAGGACTTGCAATGAGCTTCTAAAGCTTCCAGAAGACCGCTTGGAGCCTAAGACACAAACTGAATTGGTAAAATTTTTTCGGCTCTTCCGGACTAAACGTTATAAAATAATTGAGGAATGGAGTAGTCAGATCTTCACGTCTTTTCGAATAAGGATATTGTACGAGAGATAAGGAATATCAATTTCTCTGCATGCAAAAATCAAGAGCGGATCTAGCTACATCTGCAGGAAGGGGTGCAGGTTTTCCATGGGGTGGTGCATGAGGGGGCCTTACTGCCCAAATATATCATCAGTTTATACCTTTGCTACATCAGGAATGGCATCTTCGCTTACTCCAATATCCTGTGCAAAAACAAACAGATACGATTAAAAAAATTCCTTCATATTGGACAGGATGAATCAACTCTGAGACTAAACTATCTTCGCTATATAGAGATTATTGACAAATAATTTCCATTCTCCATTTCGTTAGAGATGCGGCAGTAATTAATCCACTAAACCATACCATACACTATACCATACACCATACACCATACACCATACACCAACCATACACCATACCATACCATACCATACACCATACCATACACCATACCATATACACCATACACCATACCATAC
>CACRXK020013476.1:0-13998 GCA_902702795.2 Paramuricea clavata
ATGAAAGGAAATATAGATCTTCTGGTCTTGAAATTGATAAACAGATTTTTAGAGACTATTGTAACGGCTATTATCGACGTCTGAACGATGCAAAAACATCATACCATCGAAATCGTTTTAGTAATGTTGACCAGCGGTCTCTTTTTCGTGAAGTAGAAAAGATGACCAGTGGAAAAAGGACAAACATTTTTCCCTCTTCTCTGGTTGACCCAGCCGATCAATTCTTAACTTACTTTAATGATAAGATTCGCAATCTTCACAGTAAATTATGCGAAACTCCTGTCTTAGAACCAAATATTTATCTCCGTCCATGCACATGCAGCTCAAGTTTTTCATCTTTCTTGCCTGTAACAGAGACCTACATTAAGCAGATTGTTTTGAAATCTCCTACAAAGTTTTGTGAATTAGATCCAATCCATACTGTGGTTCTGAAACAATGTCTTCATGTGGTCTTAACACCTATTACGAATATTGTTAATTTATCTTTGGGCGGTGGTTCCATGCCAGATGCTTTGAAAGTTTCCCAACTTGCACCTGTCCTAAAGAAAATATCGATGGATCCTGAAGATATGAGTAGTTTTCGTCCAATCTCAAATTTACAGTTTATCTCGAAGACGATCGAACGAGTCGCATCTCCCCAACTTATCGATTATCTAATGGAAAATAAAATATATCCAAATCTCCAATCTGCGTTCAGAAAGGGATATAGTACTGAAACAGCTTTTTTACGTGTTCAAAACGATCTCTTAGAGGCACTTGATTCTGGCCATCAAGCTCTTCTAGTAATGCTCGATTTTTCTGCAGCTTTCGATACAATTGACCATCAAATTCTACTTGGCCGTCTGAAATCTCGCTTTGGAATTTGTGGTACAGCTCTATCCTGGTTTCGGTCATATCTCACATCTCGAACTCAGTATGTAAAAGTAAACGGTAAAACTTCGGCATCAACTCCGCTATTACAAGGTGTGCCTCAGGGATCGGTTCTCGGACCATTGCTTTTTTCTCTTTACGTTTCTCCACTAGAAGATATTTTTACTGCCCATGACATTGATGCTATGATCTATGCTGATGATACTCAACTTTACATTATTCACGATTCTGACACTGCCATTCAGCGTCTTGAACATTGTCTTCATGATATTCAGGCTTGGTGCCTTCAAAACAAACTGGTTTTAAACGATGGAAAAACTGAAGCTATTTATCTACATTCTGCATATGCTAAATCATATCCAGCTCCTCCCAGCGTCTATATTGGTGATAGCTTAATCAAGATCAAAACTGAGGTCCGTGACCTTGGCGCCATTGTGGACGAAAATCTCTCTCTGAAGAGTCATGTAAATTCAATCTGTAAAACAGCTTACATTGCTTTGAGGAACATTGGCAGTATACGGAAGTATCTTGACCAATCGACTGCGGAGCGGTTGGTTCATGCTTTTGTCACATCTCGTCTTGATTATTGCAACAGTCTCCTCTATGGGCTTCCACAACGTGAGATTGAGAAACTACAACATGTACAAAACACAGCCGCTAGAATTGTGTCAAGGTCAAATAAAAGAGAGCATATTACTCCCATTTTGAAAGAACTTCATTGGCTTCCTATACAAAGCCGTATCCAATTTAAACTTGGGTTAATAGTATTTAAAGCTTTAAATAATTTGGCTTCATCCTATCTTCAAAACCTTCTGAAAATACATCAGCCTTCGCGGTGTTTAAGATCTGCTTCTAAAAATTTGCTTCAAGAACCAAGGACAATCACGAAAACATATGGCGATAGAACATTTAGGAAGGCTGGATCGGCGTTTTGGAATAGCCTGCCTGATGAATTGAGACTAGAGACATCTGTTGATATTTTTAAAAATAAACTTAAAACTCTTCTTTTTAACCAAGCTTACAGTTAGTTCTTAGTATTCGCAAATTTTTAACTATATAATCTAATATATACTGTATTAATAAGTAATACCATTGTAATGAGCATTGAGAAATTTTTGTAAATGCGCACTGAAGAATTAAATTATTATTATTATTATATGATATGAAAATTCGCATGGAGTTCAAGACAAATAAACTCGACGAATAATGAGAATAACTTCGTGTTTATCAAAGTACTGCAATTGTTTCGACGTTTATCTCCCAATCAAGGACGAAATAGGCTGTTTTATATACTTACAGAAAAAGGAAAATCACGTCCCCCTGGGCCTTAAGTTAACTGACTGTACGAAATGATGGAGCCGCTTAGTTTTTTTATGAACGTTGAGCGTTGTCTGAGTATTGCTATTGCTCTTTTTGTTATTTCCATGCACAAGCTACGTGAACAGATATATTATTAATATTCAATCTGTTTATGTTAATTTGATTTTTGTTTTCGTATATTTGATCTGACATTTGAGTAGTGAATATGCAAAATTGATGAAATTAGATGAATAGTATTGTCAAGCCTGCTGTTACCTTTTTCAAAACATCTGCATGCTAAGAAAGAGATTTCAATTTCATAATGGCAGTGGCACAACTGTATACAGCAAAGTAAATCAACTTTAAATGGGATAAAATATTTGAACTGAAGCGCCTTTTGTTGCTGGATATGGATCGTATCTTTACAACAAAAAGGTAAATGAAAAATATCACATATCTTTCATAGTGTGCTGAGAGCGCATGGACGTCCATACATGAAACATAGTTGTCGTTTGTGTTTAGTGATTTTTCACTTGACAAGTCGGCCTTAAAAAGAAAACTTGCTCTAGAGAAACTAGGCTATACGTTTGCAAATTCGTCAACTGAGAGAGGTTAGTGAACTTGCTGGTCTAGTAGGAAGACATGGCAAAAAACAGAATAATATTTTACACTTACATATATAGCGGTTATAACTACAGAATCACAGAAAATATGATTTACCGCTATTAAAATTAAGCAAACAGGACAGAAATGTAACGACGACATCTAAAATGGAACAAATAAAAATCCTACGGGAGTTTTAAACCTCGTCCTAGCTCTCCTACATTTCAAGCAGCGACATTTTTATCAAATCGGATCCGGCTAGACTCTTCTGCAACAATAAGCCCATAACGTGTCTTGATCCTAACTTTAAACTGTATTAATTTTATACGTTGGATATAAACGACAGGGTTTTTTACTAGCACTATAGTTGAACGAGTTAGGTTGGCATCAGGGCGAAGGGAGAGAGGGCGTAGAAACGGCCATACATCGAGCGGACCCATCCGTGATGCGGGCTTCGCCGGGGCAATTTTCCCTTTCGTAAACGGTCTTTGCCATCCCATACGGTCTTTGCCATCCCTGCTCGAGTTGCATCTCGGGAGCTCGCGAGTTCTCGCCACGCGCTACGAGCGCGTTTGCATTATTACGTGTGTTCGTGAAAATTCTTATATAAATTTTATTTTTGAGTGAAAAATATAAATGGCGGCAAGCATAAACTTAGAGGGCTTTGATGATTTACTAGAGAACGCGTTAAAGAAAGTCGATCACCGTTTCCATTGTGAGAAACAGACACAAGAAGAAAAGCAGAAATTTGAGAGTGCTGTTTTGGAAAAGCTTCCCGAGGATTACCTTTACGAAGTCAATGAATGTTTAGGTACTGAATCACAGTTTAAGTTGAAGGTAACTACAGATAATCTTTCGTCGGATGATTTAAAAGGATGGCTTGCCGAATTTCAAGCCCTCAACAATGTAACTCTCAAAGTTAGAGCAAAGAAGAGAGAAACGAAGGGTTATTCGACCCAGCATTACTATAGATGCCAACAAGACACCAGACGCTGGAGTCCAAGTAAGGACCCCCAGCGGAAGCTGAAATTGAATCCAGCTGCCAGAGTGAAAAATACTAACTGCCCATTTCACATGGCTGTAAAGATAGATGCACAAAACAACTGCGTTATTGATATTGAATGGGAGCACAACCATTCACTATGTACTTTGGAGTCATCAAATTTTAAGGAATTGTCTACAGCAAGCATCGAAGAAATTAAGGAGCTGTATGAAGCAGGTGAAACCCCATCTACTGCACGCCAGATATTCCTGAAGAAATTCCGGTCTAGCTGCTCGAACGACCTGGACTATCATGTGAAGAAAGCAGATCGCTCCATGGTACCAAGGAGACGGGACTTTTGCTACATGTATCAGCAGTATGGCAAGGAGAGATTTGGTGGAAAGAATGGTGAAATGCTGGATAAACTATCTGCCAAGTTGGATGAGTTCCACGAAGCTAACCCTGATGCCTCAGTGGAATATCAACAGTATGGTGGTGATAATACTCCATTGATAATAGCCATAGTGACGCCATTGATGAAACGCATACATAAGTGTGTTCCACAAAGTGGAGAACTCATCTTTGTGGATTCAACATCAAACACTGAGGAGCATAATCTTAAGGTGTTCCTTCTTTGCGCTGCTAATGTTGCAGGTGCACTTCCTTGTGGCTTACTGATAACCAGTGATGAGAAAGAAAGCACATTGAAACATGGTATGTAATATATACAGACCCAAAACCTAATTTGTTTCCCCCACTTCACTCTGCCTTAAATGCCAGAATTAGCTTTAGGCGTAAAAAAAAATACCTGTGGTTCCGGTTTTATATCGCCAAAAAATTAGGGTCGGTAGGTTGGAAATAATTTTTTTTGAATAATTTTTTCATGTTTTGTTCAACAATTATAGTGTGACAACAGATGCCATTGGGCCATTCCATTTAATGTAGCCCCCCCCCCCCTCCATCCCTGATAATTGTTAAATTTGTTTATAATATATGCTTGTAAAACACAAAGTTTATATCACTAGTGTTAATAACAGTTATCAACTAATCTTGGTGATTATCCTACAGAGAAAAAGTAAACCCCACTCTGTATAAATAGGGGGGTGGGGGTGGCAGTGATATTTGTCAAAAAATGCAAAATTATAATGTTTATTTCACCTATTTATTCAAATATTAATACAATTTATATAATAATTTTTGCAAAGTTGTGTACAGATACTTATGTAACTTCAACAAAGTGTCACATACAAAGTCGATATTTCAAGTGAAGTCACATTCATTCTTCGGTTCGATCTCGGAATGTCTTCAGTATATGACACTTTGTTGAGGTTATATGTAGTACACAACATTGCAAATCTCAATATTTAAAATTTTTTTTATTGTATTAATAATTTGATATTTGTACATTGTAATGTACAGCTATTGCTCTTCAACTCCCAGTTTGTATAAAAAGGTAAAAAATATTAGCAAGTTGTGATACCGTAAACCTCAGAATATAAGCCCCCCTCCCGAATGTAAGCCGCCTGTGTATAAGCCCACCACATGTACTAACGCCATGTATAAGCCCCCCCCCCTATATTATCCCCCTTGTATAAGCCCATCAAAAATTACGAAAGAATATAAGCCTAGGGCTTATAGTTGGAGGTTTACGGTAATGTATACTGTAATTTGATGTGATACTTATTCGATCAAGGTATCACATTTGATAGATACTGTATATCTACATGATATATGTATTTTACTTGATCAAGTACTGATGGAAACTATATTGTTGTACATAATTATTGTATGCTCACTTAAAATGTTTTCTTTCAAGGTTTTTCCATGTTAAAGCAATGCTTACCAGAAGATGCATTTTATGCTAATGGTCCTGAGCATGGTCCTGCTGTCATTCTCACTGACAACTGCCAGGAAGAAAGAAGTGCTTTAAAGTCAGTTTGGTCATCCACAAACATGCTTTTGTGCACCTTTCACATTCTGCAGCAAGTATGGCGGTGGCTTTTGGATAAGAATCATGCTATCAGTCAAATGGACAGACCACCTATTATGAGTCTTTTTAAAAGGGCTGTATTAGCAGATACCGAAGAATTATTTGAGGAATATTACAATGAACTCCTTGACGAGATAGAGCCATATGAGAATGCTTCTCTATACTTTGAGGAACTATATTCTGACAGAGAAGCATTTGCACATTGTTATCGTTCCAGTCTTCGCATACGAGGCAATCACACCAACAATTTTGTTGAAGCACAATTTCTTGTTCTGAAAGATATTATTCTTAAAAGGACAAAAGAGTACAACATTGTGGCTCTGCGTCCTACATTAAAGACAATAGATAATGAGCTGAAATGCCTCATTATCTATTGTTTTTAATATATTCGGCACATGTGAAGTACGGCGTATGAAACGGGCCTTAGTGACAGATCTTGGGATTGGTGTACTACAAAACTATATTGACTGAAGTTTTGGAAAAATTTAGCCAACTTTTGAAGGATTTTATTAGGTCCAGTTCACATGAGACTGGAACGAAGTCAATTAACCGGGACCATTTCGTTTTGGTCATTTTAATATATTATATATAATAGACATGTTTACATGAGGTCTCAAGTCATTCCGCCTGCTGGACCAAGCCGACTGACTCAGACCAGTATGAATTCGGACTGGAATGAATGTTGACATTGGAACAAGTGAACAACACATGCTAACAAAAGTCATCTAAAAAAGAAAATTGCCTGGCAAGGGGAATAAATTGAAAATTTTGTGATTTTCATACTGGTCTCATGTAAACATGTAAACATGTTGACATGCAATTTCAATTTTCATTCCAGGTTGTGATTCAGTATCATGGGATGAGGTTAGGGGCCTGTTTATATGATCCCGGCCAGGCGGGACGGGATGCTTACCGAAATCCCGCTCATAATACAAATGCTAAAGAGTGTTTATATGATCCCGCCACTTATCCCGCCTAGACTGGATTTCGGCAACAGATGCCGGGATCCTGCCTAAGCGAGATGAAAAATTCCCATATAAAAACACTTCATCCCGCCTAGCCGGGATGAAAAATTCCCATATAAACACTTCATCCCGGTTAAGGCGGAATGAATTGTTCCCTTTTGGGCATGCGTAAATGCCTTTATTGCAACAAAAATATTACGTCAAGCACCGAATGGTTTCATCCCGGAAATGTATTTTGTCCATATAAACACTAGGCGAGTATCCTGTCTTGGCGGGATGAAAACGTCCCGTCCCATCTAGGCGGGATCATATAAACAGGCCCTAAGGAATTGAAAGATTTTATAAGCGAGCAATGCTTAAAAGCAAGATATAAACAATGAAAGAAATGGCACTAACAGAGCCACAACTTCTCCAGAAGTGTAAAATTCCATGATACTGAATCACAGTTTGCAAGTTAATCCTTCAAAATTTAGTTAAATGTTTCCAAAACTTCAGTCAATATAGTTTTGTAGTACACCCATCTTATTAAGGGTTCCTTTCAGCTTTCACCTTGCCAAGACCTGTCACTAAATTATGGGTTGCCTGAATAGATATAATTCCTCAAATCATGATTTTTGAAGTTAATTTGATAGATATTTTTAATTGCATGGATTATTGGGTCACATTTTTCTGCTATTTAGCCTTAATATTGTAGACTTTTTTTAGGAAAGGAATTGCAAACAAGCGCATACAATGGCAATTCTTCTTCAACTTTTAATGGGCAACAATTTCTAAATAGCAAGGAAGCTGAATGACTGTATGGGTATGGACTATGGATAGCTCTTTCATGGGCTCTGCTCAGTTTGTATGTTGTAACTTATGTCGAGCCATTGCAAGTGAATTTAACAAAGCCAGCGAACAAAACTGACAAAAATATACACGATTTAGTTGCACATTTCAGCTTGGAGTTTGGTACTATTTCAACTGTCAATTCGACCTCGAACTTTGAAAGGTTCAAAACCTATCTGTCTCATGTTTGCTCACTCTATAATTTTGTATACGCAAAGGTTTTCATCATAACTTAATAACAAATTATAATTTAGGTTTTGGAAATCATTGGTTTTTTATCAGGAAGCAGTGCGCGCTAACACTCTCGGACAACATTTCGACTGCCATTTTTAACCACCAAATTAAACAGAGTATATAAATAAAATAACACCCGAAATAAAGTTTTTTGTTACTTAAATCTTATCTTTAAGTTTCTTATAGTAGCTGAAAGTAACAAAAACATATAAAGTTTACACAAGTAATATCTTATAAAGCAATAGTTTCAGCATACCTTCTGATGGGTCATATACGCGTAGCCATATTTGTTTACAATTAGAACGTCTTGCCCCCGCGAAGCCCGCATCACGGATGGGTCGCTCGATGTATGGCCGTTTCTACGCCCTCTCTCCCTTCGCCCTGGTTGGCATCGTCGTCGCATTGTACTCTTAATTTCTTCACTCAATCACTCTTAATCATGCAACTGTTACGATTTACTACAGAATGGCGTCATTTTGTAAAATATGGTCTAGTGCAAAACGGAACGTATTTGGTAATTATACACGTCATCATGCATCAGCCTTCCCTATAGTCTTTACAGTGGAATAGTTAACCTGCACCGAGAACGAACGAATATGCAAGTATTTCTAAAAGGAAGAAAGCTTGGTTAACCAGCAACACTATCATGTATAACGTTTATCGTAACAAAGTTAGAAAACTATGTAAACTGCTCGTCAGTCCTACTACGATAAGAAAATCCTTAATACCAGTGAATCTAACTCCCCAAAAAAATGGTACGATAACATCAAGTCTATTTCTGGTCTATCTAAATCGGAACCTTTTTCGAGCATCTTCCATGATGGTGAGTTCAAAAGAGGTCCTGAGCTTGCTGAACTAATTGCTGAATCTTTCTGTGCTGTTTCAAACGAATTGGCCCCACTCTGCTTCAATAAACTTCACATTACATCTGTTCCTGATGAGTACATAATATCAACCCAACAAGTTGAAATCGAATTGGAAAAGATCAGTCTTCAGAAAGCAATTGGCCCCGACGATATCCCCAACTGGGTACTGAAATCAGCTGCACCGTTGCTCGCTGGTCCAATATGTTCCATCTTCAATGCCAGCATTGCACAAGGTTGCATCCCGACACTCTGGAAATCAGCAGACGTTATCCCAGCGCCAAAAATATCTAATCCCAAATCAGTTGATAGTGACCTAAGACATATTTCTCTCACACCGGTGCTGAGTAAATTATTGGAAAGCTTTGTTTTTCGGTGGCTCTTTGGTTATATTAAACCATCAATCGACCCCCTCCAGTTCGGAAATATGAAAAATTGCTCCACCACACACGCTCTTATCCACATGATCCATAACTGGCTAGCCGAATTAGAAAACCCTGGTTCAACTATCAGATGTTGTATGATTGACTTTTCGAAAGCCTTTGATCGCATCGATCACAATATTTTACTTCATAAATTACAACAACTCAACATCCCTCCTATCTTGTTGAATTGGTGCGCTGAGTTCCTGCATGACCGATATTTACGTGTCAAGCTTGGCCAGAATAAATCAACATGGCGACAAATAAATGCAGGGGTTCCACAAGGTACAAAGCTTGGACCCCTCTTCTTCCTTGTGATGATAAATGACTTGCAAACCAACACTCCAATGTACAAATATGTCGATGACTGCTCCACATACGAAATCGTTTCAAGATCGTCCCCTACTTCATCGCTTCAAGCTAATATAAACACTATAAATGACTGGACCAATCACAACAACATGCGGCTTAATGTATCTAAAACCAAAGAACTGCGTATATCCTTTCTTAGAGTCCCTATGGTATTCGATGCCCTCTCGTCACCTGGTTTAAACATAGAAATCGTCCAGACCTTCAAACTTCTGGGAGTGATAATATCATCGGATCTTACCTGGAATGCGCACATTGATTACATCTGCACCAAAGCAAGTAAACGTCTTTATGCTCTAAGGATCCTCAAACGATCTGGTGCCCCAGCCAATGATTTAATAACGGTCTTTTGTGCATTTATTCGTCCAGTTTTGGAATACGCCTCACCTGTATGGCACTTTTCTCTCCCTCAATTCCTCGCTGATCAAATCGAGAGTATACAAAAACGTGCATTGAAAATCGCTTTCCCCCAGTCCTCCTATACTACCTCACTAAGAAACACTGGCCTTCTTACACTTTACCAGCGAAGAGAGAATCAGTGCTTGTCATTCTATACGAATATCCATCAACACTCAGACGATAAGTTGAGAACGCTACTTCCCAGTGCTATATCTCACAAATTCAGTCTAAGAAATAAACGCACTTATCCTATGTATAAGTGCAAAACTGAACGATATAAGAACAGTTTTATCCCAAAGTGCGTTAGAAACTGGGACCGACCATAGACATAACAAAATATTTTATAGTACATATCATTAATATAGTTTATATTATAGTAGTTTTAAATTGAACTTTTTGCAAATTTAAAAATTTTAATACTATCTATGTAACATCAAGTTTTATAAATTTTTATTAATTTACAATGTGGTAATTATTAAAATCAATCAATCAATCAATTTCATTGAAATCGCTAAAGCTGATTGGTTTGCATATTTAATCATGTACTGCAGGAATAGACCAAAGAGTTAACATGCACAACTTAGACCTGGATCAAGTCCGTCTCTTTAGGGTCCGAGGGAGAGCGCGAGGTGCAATAACGCGGGAAAGTTTGAGAGAGAAGACGAACTTGGCTCACCTGCAAGCGCGCCAAATTTACCGACCCGTTTTTCCGTCGGTAACGCGTCATGACATAACTAGATTGCAATAATTTATGCTAATTGCAATAAAGCGGAAATAACACAAAGTATCTTGTTGCAAAATATATAGATTGCTTGTCTCTCTTCGTGTCTGGTTTAGTTTATACTTAATTAATGATGAATACGTTTTAAGAAGGTTATTGATATGATTATACTATATAAAACTGTCACGGCAAACTTCATGATAACACGAAATATTGATACAGTCAGGGATATATATTTTGTTCAGGACAAATTTTGTGTCATATAGTCATAATAATTAACTACAATAGTCTATAGATACGATAAAAAGTGTATCTTTAAATATAAGGCTTATAGCTATATATTAAAGGCGTATTTTGTATTAAAGTGGAAGTCAAGTCCGTAATGTAAACACACTGATTTGTTTACATTTTGAACTGCTGTATTTTTTAAAATATGATGCACTGTCTGAATATCTAACACCATTTTGGTTCGCTATGCTTCTAAATGAATATGAAATAGAGCTTAAGTTCAGAAAAAAAATTCGAAACATTCGAAGTTTGGGCAATGTTTACATGAGAGGGTCCTCACATTGTTATGAGCAGAATCGATGCGCAGAACGGACTATAACATTAAAATATTTGACCAATTTAACATTAAAATATTTGATAATTCGCTAATCACACAAAGTGACAAATCTGTTCGACTGAGGCAGTTTAGGGTCTCAGAATCGGTTACAATGTCAATTATAATAAATAGATGTTGATTGTTGATATATTGCCTTAAGTTAACTTTATTTTGCAGTGACCTTTATATTTTAATATTTTCAATGCAAGACTATTTTGTTTCGATCGCGACGGGTATTTTAACGTTTTGCCCTTACATGCACTTGTGGATTTCCGTATTTGTAACAAAACCGCTAAATTAATAACACCTGTCTATTACTATAATTCCCACCAAAATAATAAATCTGATTCGAAACACTGCAGGTGAGCCAAGTCCGCCTCTCCCTTCTTTCTTGCAAAAGACGTTCTAGAACTTTGTTTATTATGCACAGTAGGGAGATAGGACTGTAGTTGATGGCTGGTTCAAGGGAATCCTTTTTTTGCACTGAAGTAATATTGGCCATTTTCCATTCCGACGGTAAACGAGCTGTTTCTAAAGATCGGTTGAAGAGGGAGCAGAGGCTTGGCGCGATTTCATTGCTACAAGTTTCAAGGAGACGAGCAGGGATTTCATCAGGCCCACTTGCTTTCGTGATGTCCAGAGCGTTGAGATAATTTGTAACGTCTTCAACTGTTACAGTGAGTTCGGATAACAATATTTCGGGTGGAAGATAATCTAGTAAATTCGTATTGTCGATGTCTTGTTGCGAAGTGGGACGACGAAATACAGAAGAGAAATATGAATTGAACAGTTCTGCCTTACCAGCTGGTGTAGTTGTTGTTTTGCCATTATGTGTTATTTTCGAAGTTGACTTCCCATGATGGTGTAAGATAGCCTTGTGGTAACTCCAGAAACAATTTGGGTTGTCCTTGAAAGAACCTTCGATTTTATTGAGACTGGTACTCACGGTGTTTTGCCCTTATCAAATATTTCACTTTTTGACTTAGTTCGCGCAGGTTTTGTTTGCGGATATCAGATCTGTCCTTCCGAAATTTTCTCAAAGCATCATATTTTTTTCTTATGAAATGGCGAACTTCTCCGTCAATCCAAGACGGACATTTTTTGTCTTTATTTATTTATTTATGACAATATTTAAATAGGAAACTCTCTCACGTAAAGTGATTTTCAGAGAGGTCCTATATTTAAAAATATACATATATAAATATGAGTCATAAAAACCAAATCCATTACATTACAATAAGGTTAACGTTAAAAATCAGTAAAAGTATGCCTAGTGTTTAAATTACAAGTAAGACTAAGAGCTGTGAGCTATCTATAACAATAAAAATAGTAACTAAATAGAATTCAAAGAGTATGTATACGTCAGCATGCTATGAGTGTTATAATTCAGCACTAGTGAGTTTTAAAATAGTTCATTTTGAACTTAGCAATTGAGTCTGAATGTCTAGTCTCTTCGTCAAGAGTGTTCCAATCGTTTACTGCATGGTACTCGAGCCTTTGTTTGCCCCAATTTCGTTTAACTTTAGGCAAGCATAAATTGTTCTTATTTCTAGTGTTATAGGAATGAAGTTCGCTTAGCGATTTCAAGATTAGCTTAGACATAGATAGCCCATTCAAACATTTAAAAATGAATAAACATCTATATGATAAAATCGACGTTGGTGAAGCCTGTTCCATCCCAACTCATCCAGCGCAGCACTAGGCGAAGAAAGTGGGTGATAGTCAAGGATGATTTTTGCTGCTTTGTTTTGGAGAATTTGTAAATTGCCCATCAGTACGTCATTGTTCTTATCACCCCATACCAGGTCGCCGTAGTCAAACAGAGGTAAAATAAGACTCTTGTAAAAAAGTAGTTTGCGTATCGCGGTAGCAGATGCTTAATTCTCTTCAGGAGCCCCAGGCGTTTGCTGATCTTTGAACAGAGTTGGTTAACATGTTCAGTCCAGGTCATATTAGTTGAAAAAGTTATTCCAAGATACGAGAATTCTTCGACTCTTTCTATATTACTGCCAGCTACCTTGACTGTGACGGAATCAATATTAGAAAGTTTACGGCTACTCCCAATGATCATGAATTTGGTCTTTTTTGTATTCAAAGTTAGTTTATTCTCATTAAGCCAAACACAAACATTACGCAGGTCGGCATTTAGTTTCTCCTCCAGATCCTGGGAAGTGTTAGAAAAGTAATACAGGACAGTATCGTCTGCGTAAAGAAATAATTGTGCATGTTTAATGAAACTTGGTATCTCGTTGATATAAATCAAAAAGAGTAAAGGGCCAAGAATACTGCCCTGTGGGACACCAAAGTTACAGCGTAATGGTTCAGACAGCTCAGGACCGCAAGTAGTTCGAAGCGATCGAAAACTTAGATAGGAAGCAAACCATGCTATATCTTCAGTAGAAACACCAATGGCAGATAATTTCTTCAGCATAACAGCGTGATCGACCGTGTCGAAGGCCTTGGACAGGTCCAAAAACACGGCACCGCACACTTCTCCCTTTTCCATACTGGCCAGAATCTCGTCAGCAAAACTCGAGAGTGCTGTTGTTGTGGAACACTTTCGGCGAAAACCAAATTGATTATCATTGAGAATGTTATGTTCTGTTAAATAATCATAAAGTTGAGTATAAACAGCTTTTTCCATTAACTTGCTCAATGCAGGTAGAACTGATATTGGACGGTAATTAGTTGCGTTCGCTCTGTCCCCAGATTTGTACAAAGGAAAGACCTTCGAACATTTCCAACTTGAAGGGAATGTATGATTTTGAATGGATTTATGAGCTTTGTAATCGAAGGAGCAATTATTTCTGATGCATCTTTAAGTAGCTTTATATTTATCTTGTCCAAAC
>CACRXK020013477.1:0-13998 GCA_902702795.2 Paramuricea clavata
CCAAAACTTCGTAAAGATTTGCAGAATATTTATCTGGATTGTCTACTATGGATAAGACAACTAAAGAGGGATCCAGTACACAAAAAGATTATGGAAACCAGGGATGTCTTTGTCAACTATGATAATTTCGACCACGTCCAAGGAAGCGTTTGAGGCCGCTATTGACAAGAGAAAATTTCTTTTGAAAAGACTTTCCAGAAACACGTGGTCTCCTAGTGACATTGACTCTTAATGGTTGTTTGTGTTTGGTTTATAACTATAAAATAAAATACGATCCTGTGTGGTAGCTTTTTTCCCTAATCCATTTCTCTACCCATCTCGGACTTCCAAGTCCCGGCAAACCTTCAAAAAGGCCTTTGGGGCCACAACTATTTAATGTTAGGAAATCAGTTGACATTTATCATTTGACATTATTCCTCGGAAGTGTAAAGTTGCTCCATCTGTGGCAGGCGAGCTTTAAAAAGATTGGCAAACCATTTGTCAGATGTCCATGAGCTTTCTTCCGAAGAAAGACAACCTTATCTTATTCGTGCTAAGCCAACAGCTTTAGACTTAGAAAATGTTTTAGCAGAGTTGTACAGATTAATTGCGAACAGTAAAAAGCAGTCAAAGTGGAATAAAAGCGGAATAAAGAATATACCCATCCGTCACCCAAAATCCTCCAGGAAGAGAAAAAAATCGAATACAAAATCTGCAAAGAACGTGGGCAATACAGAACAGGGCCAACGCAGTAATTTATCATCTACGAAGACGCTAAAACTGTGTCCTCATATAGCAATTCCAAGACGTACCAAATGGATTACGGAGGTTGAAAGCACCACGATGATGAAAACAGCCACGACGTCGAATCGGATAGCGAAACTTCTCAAACAAGTGACGATATATATTAAAAGCATACCTTTGTAGAACGGTTTGAAGAAATAAATGTGTTTTAAATGCAAATTCTTGTGTAAATTTTTGCCCGCAAAGCCACGCGCCCGATTTTAAGGCATACACCTGCGTCATAAATAATCCCTATCTATCCACTGGGATACACATAGTTATGCAGATTTTTGTTCGCCTAATCCCTTAATTACATACATGCCACCTAATGACTTAGCAACACAGAACAACACAACATTTGCAAAGCTTAAAACATGTTTATTGATACAAATAACAGTCAAAAGATATCAAGTTCGCCTGTTAAACCGTAAGCAGATTTGAGAAATGTATATTCCATTGACGCGAAAAATTGCTGAGCTGAGTGAAAATATTGACTCCTCGCCTGAACATGCCCACGAGTCACGACTGCCCGTAATAATATCCATTTATATCCATTAGAATCCTATTGGTTATGCAAATTCGTATTGGCTTAATCCCCTTAATAATTACTTAAACTTTTGTGTTTTACGCGTGGGAATTACCTGACAACGCTACCATCAGAATATTTGTGTTTCTATCAATGAAAACTATATGTTTTGAAAATATGCTTGTAAAACCACCGTTTTTATTTCGTTTAAAGTAACATAAGCAGTGTGTTATATCTTTCATGAGAGGCTTTATATTATTTGCTGTAGTTTATGTACTTAGCAGCAACGCATAGCAACAACATTAACAGCGACCTGAATTTTCAATGATGCGCCGCCCTGCCCTGCATGCGCCGCCCTGAATTTTTAATACTTACTACTAGAAATACATGCATGCAGTAACCCCTCGCCAATATTTCCATACATTAAACACGAAGTATTCAGAAATGACCAGCACTGAACGCTGGCTCGCGTTCAAATGTTGCCATGACAACACGATATTCTTATTTCTTAAATTTTATTTTCATATATTTTGTACAAAACTGCAAAATAGTTGAAAGATTCGTACTTTTTAACTATACAACAATAAATGTCCGAAATACATACTGTAGGTATATTATTTTGCATTTTGTGAGCTTTGATTTAATGTAAAATTTAACTTGAAACGCTTCGTAAAATGTTTTGAAATGTTCATTCAAGTAAACCTACATTTTGCCGATAAACTGTTTTTACTTAACAAAACATGATAAGTTTAATACAAATAAAATAAAATTGTTAGGTAATTTCAGTTTTCAAATGAATTTGTTCGCCTTTACATTTTAAGATTTTTTTGTCAAATTAAACGGTAATTTATGAAACTTAGAGCTTCCATAGTTCATGTTTTTTATTACATTTTAAAAATATTCAAAGCAAACTTGCCGTATATTTCACGATTTCCCGTAGTAAACCAATTATTCTCATTTCTTCAAACAAAATTGCTTCAAGCTTGTTGTATATGAAACGTTTTTGCAAATATATGTCTTTTAAAATTGAAATCTTGCTTGCCATATTTTTGAGATAAGTGAGGATGACCACCCACTCAAGATCGTCGTTCGTTGGTCAGCGCCCGCGATGATTGATGAACTTTAGACTTCGCTAATGCTTTCGTTTCCCCGGGTGTGGGGGGGGGGGGGGAATTAGTACCCTCGCACGGCGCTTCGCGCCGCCGGCTCGGGGACAAGACGCTTGTCGACTTTATACAGACGCTTGTATAAAGGTCGTTAAATCAAATTAAACAACCAATCATAGTAAACCAATTTTGATCCTTCTATTGTATCTATGGGCAAACGGTACCTATATTACTACTGTGGACTCTGCATGTAAGCTAGAATTTTTGGACGGCAGGAGCAGGGAATAAGGCAATTGAAGAGGCGGATTTTAGCCTGTATAAGTTTCTGCATTGATATTGCCTGGAAATTATATTTTTACTTAAACCCTTAAATATGTTTTGTAACAAAATTGCAATGTTTAACATTATTTTTTTACAATTTTGCCTAAAACGTATATTTATATATTTAGTCAAGACATACAATTTTTTTATTTTTGGAGCGCATTCGTGCCTCCGTGATTTGCCGTGATGCATGATTGTCACAAATTCCTGACCGTGATATATTTCCGCGCTTCATTGACTAGTTCTAACGACCAATATTATAATAATTCGCTCCATCAAACAAGGGCTCATATTTCCCAATAAAAATTAATATTTTTATTAAACACACGACCAATCATTATTTACATGCAAAACTAGAAATACATGCACGCAGAAACACCTCGCTTTGCTAGCAAAACAACAATATTTTCAAAAAAATGAATTGTTTGAAGTGGTTATAATGGTTACACTGGTGTGCGCGAGCATTTTATTACCTCCGCCAGGAGGTTATGTAATCATCTGGGTTTGTATGTGTGTATGCGTGCGTGTGTGTGTGTGTGTGTATGTGTGTTTTTAATGCATTTCCCATCGGCTAAGGAAGAACTGATTAAAATTTGGTTGAATTTGGTTAAAAATTGAACGAGAAATGAACAAAATTTTGTCTTTCTTTTCCCGGTCAATTAAAAAAAAAAATACTGAATGCGTAATTAGGACGTGTATAATTTATGCACGCGATACTAAGACAATAATGAGATGATAAACCTCATTAAGCTTCAGCCTTCATTGTCTATTGTCTTAGTTGCATTTCACACGACCGAAATTCAATGCGGGCGGAGGTATGCAGTCTCTGAGTGCCCTCTAGTTATGCGTGTTATAAGCTTCATTTTAATACAGGGATACACTGAATTTATCTAAATACAAGTGAACACAAAGTAATTAATGACGTTTAGCATATGTAACAATGATAACTTATTTTTATTATCTTTGGATGTTTTACATTAGGAAGTGTTATCCTTCATCAACTCAGTCTATCGATGGATCTCGATTTCTTCATTATGTTCTCCTCAATATCTGGTGTTCTTGGTAATGTTGGTCAAGTTGCTTACGCAGCAGCTAACTCATTCATGGATCAACTATGTGAATATCGTCGACACAAACTTGGCTTGCCAGCGCTATCTGTCAACTGGGGACCAATCATTGGTGCTGGGGTGCTCGAGAGGAATGCAGTCATCGCATCAATTCTTGAAAAACATGGTTTTTATACTCTACATTACACAACAGGTACATAATATAGGAGCTGTTCAACAATTATCTATTCCCCTATTGTAAATTCTCAGATGAATAGAAGCTGTATGTCCAGTGAACTATAGCGCACACCTCTTCTCATATTATGTGAAAAAGAACCAATCACAAAAAAATAATTTCACTTGCTTGCTTACTATGTCAGAAATGATTATAAAAGTAAGAAAAAGACAAGGAACAAGGAACAATACAACTTAGTGGGAACGTCAGTATAACAATTGCTTTATTTTCCAATACGAAGATCATTGTTTTTTATTTGTCGGAATCATTAGAATATTAAATCATGGAAATTTTGTAGAATGTAGTACATATAAACAGGCAGCGTCATGGAAAGTACTTGTTGTTTGTAATGTATATTTACTTGTACGTTTCTTGCTCTTTCACAGCGCAACACAGTCAACCCCTAAATAATAAAAATTATTAAATAATGTAAACATAATGGTACTAGAAAATACATGCATGCAGAAACCCTCGCCTTGCTGACAAAACCATTATGTTTTCCAAACATGAAGTATTGTCATGGTATATAACACGATAATTTTAAGAATAGTTTTTAAATTGAAACAACCCCCCCCCCCAAAAAAAAAAAATCACTTTTATGAGATATTTGATAAAAAAAATGATCAATTTGCCAAACATATATATGCTAGGTATGTTAATATACGTAATATAAGCTTAAATTTAATGTAAATTTCAACCACAAACGCTTCGCAAAACGTTTTAAAATGTTCTTAAAACTGAACTGCCTTTTATAGGTAAACATTGAGTTTGAAAATTGAAATAAACTCATTTCAAATTCTTTGCTTTCCTCTTTATTTAAATATTTTAATATACAAAAAAAGGGTAAGTAATAAAAATACACTGAAATAATGGGAAATTCTTTTCACATTACTATACGCAACGGATCGTATCAGTTTTTAAAGCAATAGTTAAAACAAACAATACGGCAATACTAAAACCAAACTTACCTTTATTAACGTCGGCGACTTTGCTCCATCCTTTTAGACGTTTTTAGACGGTTTTCGGCTTTCGAAAAGGTTTTGAAAATTGCAAAATCTTGCAAAAACACAATATAGTTGCAAGAAATGTTTGTTATTTCGCTGTCGTAATTTGTCATACAACAACAAATTTTAAATTTGACCAATCAGTGTTCGCTATTGATGACAGTCCGCCATATATTTTGAGATTAGTGAGGATGACCACCCACGTTGGTCACCCACGCCCGCGATCACTGATCAAAAGAAAACATCTCGAGTACCTAGCTAAATTTGAAGACTCACTCAGCAGTAACCCCAAGCATTTTTTGAGCTATCACAAAGCCATTCTCCATCATCGGACTAGTCCAAGCACCATAATTATATATGACGGTGCAACAGCTAAAACTGCATCAGAAAAAGCGAACCTTTTCAACGTTCTCACATCCAAGCACTGATAATGTCAATGAAGTTACATCAAGCACTCATTTCCTTTAAAGACGGACATGCTACTATCCAACACAACCCTTTGTGTCGAAGAGGTCTCGGATTGTCTAAATTCCCCGGACACAACAAAAGCCTGCGGCCCAGACGGGATACCCTCTCAGCTCTTGAAGGAATGTAGTCAACAAATTGCACTAAGTCTTTGTACCATCTTCAACCACTCTCTCATTTGCGGTCGCTTTCCTTCCGAGTGGAAATCTGCCAACGTCACGCCTGTCCACAAGAAAAACTCCAAAGAACCAGCCAAAAATTATAGACCTATTTCCCTGCTATCAATTGTGAGTAAAGTCATGGAACGCTGCGTCTACAATCACATGTACGCTGACGTTATTCAATTAATTTCTCCACTACAACACGGATTTCTGAGAAAGCGTTCATGTATAACACAACTGCTCTCGGTACTTCACAACATTGGTCAAAATCTTGACAATAACACCCAGTCGGATGTTTTGTGCCCCGATTTTGCCAAAGCATTCGACTCGGTTGACCATCAAATACTTGTTGAGAAACTAAAATGCTACGGCGTGGCTGGACGACTCCTGGACTGGTTCACTGACTACCTGAACGGTCGAACTCAAAGGGTTGTGATCGACGGTGTTGTATCCCAGTGGGTCCCTGTTACCTCCGGGGTGCCTCAAGGAAGTATCCTTGGTCCCTTATTATTTGTTATATTCATTAACGATTCCCTGAAATTATTCCAAATGGTACAAATACAGCACTGTTCTCGGACGATACCAAATTACATCGAAACATCTCGTCTCTGACTGACTGCGAGGGTTTACAGCAAGCCCTCAGCAACATTAACATCTGGAGCCAGCATAGCAATACGAAATTAATTCAACAGCACAAAATGTAAAGTTCTCACCACAACACGCAAGCAAAATCCTGTGGTATACGATTACCAACTTGGTTCTGGCATATTAACCCGCGTTCAGCAAGAGAAAGATCTTGGAGTTACTATATCGTCCAAACTCACCTGGCATCATCACATATCTGTAATTGTTGCAAAGGCAAACAAGTTATTAGGTCTTCGTAAGAGAACTTGTCCACTGTTAACTGATATTCAAGTGAGACGGACATTATACTTATCTCTTGTCAAGCCACAGTTACGTTATGCTACCAATTAAGTTTGGTCCCCGGCGCAGGACATGCTCAAAACCAAGCTTGAAAGAGTACAGAGGCGAGCTACCAAAGTGATCTTCGGTTACAAAGGCAAAGAAATGTCTTACCACCAGAGACTGCAGTTGCTCCACTTATTGCCTTTATAAACCTTTTTCTACAAGGCCCTATATGGGTACATCGACGTGAACGTCAATAAATATATTGCATCTATAGGCCATGGCCGCACCAGACACAGCCAGATTCCTTTAGTTATGAAAGCTCCACATTGTAAGACAAACGCTTTTCAGGCATCCTTTTACAACCGGATTGTCAAACACTGGAACACTATTTGCAAGTCAGCTCCTGTGCATGGCTTTTCCAACATCTCATCATTCAAACAATTACTCAAGCAAACATACCTGACCCTATTCAATGCATCCTTTGACATAGACTTCCCGTGCACCTGGACACTGTCTCGTGACTGTTCTTGCCATTGAGAATTGGCTTTACATACAGTATAATTTACTATTTAGTCTTATGTTGACCTATGTTATTTTAATGTTATACCTTAACGGGAAGGCGCCTCGCATGGGTACTTCAGTTCCGTTCGCGTCTTTGCCGATCGGCTATTTTCAAATGTATCCGTACATATTTATAAATATTAACCAATAAAGTTGAAAAAAAAAAATGAAAAAAAAAAGAACTTTAATGATGATCACTGATGAACGCTAATGCTTTCGTTTCCCCAGGTGTAAATAGCCAGGCGGAATTAGTACCCTCGCCCCCGGCCTTATGCCCGGAACGGCGCACCACGCCGTTGGCTCGGGGATAATAAGCAAATTGAAAATAATGCATTTTCGTTTTAGCAATTGAATTTCTAAAACGTGTCCTACTCGAGAATACCAACGAAGCTCAAGTTTGCCTATCTGCCATGAATTGGCCAGTCTACCTCCAGAATCATGCTTCTCCAAGACTGCAAATGATCCGAGAAAAAACATTGGTAGCCATTGAAAAAAACAAATTAATGACATTGGAAGACTTAGCACTACAACCGTTAGAGTTCAGAGTGAATTACGTTCAAGAGTATATTAAACGCTTGATATCTTCCTGGTCTGGAGCTGATGTCGCTGAACTCGACGTAAACGTTGGACTATACAAATATGGAATTGACTCAATTTCCGCAACAAATATGAAACTTCAAATCAAAAATAACATTGGTGCCATCTTTGAAGTAAGTAGTTTTAATATTTTTTATTACCGAGCATAACCAACCTCAAAATAAGTCTCGTCACTTTAGGAAAAGAATGCTTATTGTCAGATACATGTTCATCAGACTGAATAATTTATAAAATTGGATTATTTAGTGGTATAATCTCAGTTCAATTACAAATTGATCTTGCATCCAACGTCTATTCGATCTAGCGTCAATAAAACCTTAATTAAGAAACATCAGTTGTTTCAGATGATGCTACTCTGTCTGGACACACACAGAGTAGCATTTTTTTCAAATAATTCAGTCGCGATATCCCATGTCAGACACAAAACTATAGTTGGACAGGCTTCTTTTTGCAAGAACTTATATTGAAAAACTATATAAACTTTAGAAGATTGCAGTTCGTTATTAATCAAACGTAATAAATCAAACTTATAACTCATTTTCTGTTTTTCGTATTAAGTTTAATGTTTGTAACTAACGTTTGAGACCAATCAATCAGCTATAAAACCAGAGGACAATTTAAGGAAATAAAATATAAAAAAAAACCCAAAGAAATGAAAACATCGTAATAATCGATGAAATTACGATTACATTAACATTTATTTATTAAATAAATTACCATTCGAATTCACGTTTTGATTTAATCAAAATCTTGGGTTGTTATCTGGGCGATGCATAAAGACATGATTAGGTTAGCAAATGAGAAGAATCAAAATTTCAAGAAAGCTGAAGTAAAACTTTATGTAGTGCAAATGTCCATGCTTTCCACAAGAAAAATTCCACTCGAAAAACAGCATGTTCTCAATCGGTTAAAAATTAAAATTAAAAATTTTGGTTTCTAAACATCTTCGAAACCAAAAATGTGTTTTAGCAACAATGCACTTCCTTGATTTGTGTGATTTTAATTGAAAATATAGTTACATGTAATATTTGTGTGTTATAAATTATTTTGTACAAACACCTCTTGCAATCTTTGCTGCATAATGCTGACACTCTTCTGAACATTTATAGACTCACTATTTCATTCAACCAAACACGAGTTGTATAACCATTATCAATGATATCCTGGAACAGATTGACAAGAAAAGTTCAACTTGTGATGAAAATGACTCTTCAGAGAATGATAACCAAAGTTACCAAACGGAGAGCTTCATGTTAAAAAATGACATTGAAAGAGAAGAGGAAGCAGCAGAAAGCAATGGGCAGGAGCTTCAGACAGTTAGAACGAACAAAGAGAAGGTTATCCCACTCTATGCTCCGGAAGACGCAGTTGTGAAAGTATTTATGGTTCATGGTAGCCAGAGGTCAGCATTGGCATTGGCAACATTTGCACTTGGTTTCCAACAGCAGGTAATTCTTACACTGAACCTTTTATACTAGCTAAGTTTTAACCAAATAGATTTAGATCTAAACATATCCTCATGTTTTGTTAAAGTCATACATAATTTGTGGTTAACTTGCAATTTTTTTAAATGCAAGACCGTAGTCATCTTATACCATAGAAAAACTAGTTTGGCTCTGCTAAAGAAACCTGCTCCAGTCGCAGATATTTAGCAAAATAAATAAAAAATATCCATTGCTTCACATTCAATCCTGAAACTTTTTTGCTCATTTAAAATTGTAAATTGTTATTAGGCAAATATCGGAATTTTATGGTCGAGGAAACTGGGTGCTTCAAAAGAACACAATCGGGAGGTCACCATTCCCTTTCCTCTTTCTCCTGTGCTACTCCACAGACATTGAGAAAACTGATTCATTATCTGTAATAGAATATTGTATGAATGCAAAATACCTGTATGTGGTTCGGTTTAATATATTGTATCTTGTTTTAGATAAATGTTGCATTATATGGCATTGGAATGGACGATGTGTCACGTAAGAAAAGTGATTACGGCTCAGTTCTTGCACTCGCACAAAAATATACAGATCTTATCCAAAAAATCCAGCCACGTGGTCCATATTACCTCGGTAAGTAATTTCCTGACAATTTTTTATATATACTGAGTCGTCATAACCATAGACTGATCCCCTTTTTTTAGCGGGCTACTCTTTTGGCGGTACAGTAGCCTACGAAATGGCAAGTGAGTTAAAAAGAAACAATGAAACAGTCGCGATGGTTTTCATGGTGGATACATACGCGTGGTTTCCTAAAGCCTTGACAAACTGTAGGGAATACGTTACAACGTGCACAGAACAGAACTTGAAGTCAACAAAAAAGCTTGTGGTAAATATTATTAGTAATGTTAGTAGCTATTAATCATTAATGCACGTATTACGTTTAGTTTATATTTAGAATATTAACATTATATGTTCAGTTGTTTACATGTAGCCGAGATATCAAGAAGTCTGTTAAATATCAGAACATTATAATGGCGACGAAGATAAACGTATCATATTAAACGAAAATATCTAATCTTGTCTATTGATGATGGAAGAGCAGGCAGAGCCTCAACCACTGCAGCAACCGGCTGTACAGATCATGCAATCTGTAACAATAACTCCAATCCCAGAATTTTGGCCAGATGAACATTTGGGAAATTTGTCTGAGGATGCGCGAGCAAAATGAGGCACGCAATTGCGTGGAATGCACGCAACGCGTGTTTACAAAAAGGAGCAATTGTAAATATTGCCAAATGTTTGGTACAAAATAAATGACTGTTTTATGTTGAAAATGGTGGACATGATCTAAATTAATCATACAGAATTGTTTAGTGACGTTCTATATCAGTACCCTGCCATTGTTCCTGGTGTGCTGTCCGTGCACATTCGATCTGAAACAATTGCTACTTTACTGTCGTAACATTTCGAATGTTTGCATGAAAATAGAGGCAAGTCATGCATTTTAAAACCTTGTAAATTGTATCAGCCCCTTTTTTTACCCAATGTATCAAATAAAAATACATGAAACAAAGAACATTTTTAGAAAGTTTTATCGTGAGGCCATGACCAGTTTTTAAAATATCTTCATATCTTTTCCGGTCATCACCAAAATTACACTGAAGCTGGGCTTGAATATACAACAAATTTTGAATCTCATCAAGTATGAAAATATTTAACGTGTAACAAAAATATGCTCATGAAGTGGAAATTAAGAACTAGACTCTTCTCGATGCGGTTTTCATGAAGGAAGTTCACCTTTCGGCCTTTTATCTTTGGCAAAAATTTGACCACAACACGTGCGAAGCAACTGTGTCTCGAAGACTTAGCTAAAACACTGTGAGCCCTAGCCTCCTCCCAAGCATCTCGTGGTACTTACTTTAGAAAGTCGGTGAGATGCCTGCCAAAACCCGACATGGTTAAGCCGTTCTGCGCATCTTGCTTGCGCAGCGATTTCGTCTCTAGGGTATGCACGTGAGGAGGATTTGTCATCCAAGATGACGGATTGCATGGAGTGAAGAATTATGAGAATTAGTGAATTTATATTAATACGCTCGCTAAAGGCGGCTGAACGATTAAGAATACAGCTTTTTTGGACAATTGAAAGAATCTTAACCCGGAAATTAAAATTGTTATCAAATAATTTATAAGTTGTCAGTTGACATATATTTTTGTATATCTGTACTCTGTAGATAGAAAACAATCAAAACATCAAGGTTGACATATATTTTTGTATAAACTGTAGATGGAAATAGAAATCTTGTTGCAATCTTTTAAAGATATTGACAAACTAAAATTCTGAAAGCACAACCCGAAAGGTGCGTACCTTATCACATTCGAGAAAAAGTGAAAAACGCGATAACCGAATATAAAATCCAGCTGTCATTGAAAAAGTGCCCGAAAATGAAGCTACTCCTTGGGTTTCTCCCATTGTAGCCGTTATCAAAAAAGTCGGACAGGTTCGCATAATTATGTGTCGACATGCGGCTCGCAAATGAAGCTATAAGACGAGTACGCCATCATCCTATACCAACATTAAACAACCTTTAGCACTCGCTACAAAAGACTAGTATCGCTAAAAAAGACTAAACTATGGTACAAACGCTGCGGTGGAGATATTTCAGTACACACTCCAAACTGCACTGCAAGCTCAAAGGCGTCAAGAACATAGAGCTTAAAGGCGTCAAGAACATAGCTGATGATATCATTGTATTCGGCTCAACAAGAACTGATTGAACATGACGCTAATCTTGACAAATGTCGACAACGACTTGCAATAAAGGGCTTACGACTAAACCGAAGCAAGTGTAATTTCCTTAGTAATATATTGTCATTTTTCGGACAGGTCGTTTCGAAAGAAGGTACTCATCCTGACCCTAGGAGAGTAGCGCTAGCTGATCTATTAAATGCACCTCAGCCAAATAATGCACATGAAGTCAGGAGCTTTCTTGGCATGGCCAACTATAACAGTAAGTGCATTCGAGATTTTGCAACACTAACAGCTCCACTTCGTGACCTAACGAAAAAGGATGTTCGTTTTGAGTGGACTCAAACACATCAAACTGCTTTTGAAAAGCTGAAAAACACGCTCGATTTGCTCCATTTATGTCACATTTCGACAAAAACAAACAAACATTTGTAACAGTTGATGCTAGTCCTGTAGGTATCTCTGGAATTCTTTCTCAAAACCTAAGAAACGGTGACGTAGACAGTCAACAGATAATTACATATGCTAGCCGAGCGTTGACTGTCTGATACTGAAAAGAGATACTCCCTGACAGAAAAAGAAGTGTTAGTAATAGTGTACGCAGTTGAACATTTCCATTTATTTCTATTTGGAAGTGAATTTACACTAATAACTGACCATAAACCTTTAGAAATTATTTATGGCCAACGTACAGCCAAAACGTCTGCACGAATTGAAAGATGAGTACTTCTCTGCAAACAATATACATTTAAGATTATTTATAAATCAGGTGCAAACAACCCTGCAGACTATCTTTCTCGTCATCCAACAAACGAAAGCAAACGAAAACAGGACATGATGACGGAACAATACATTAATTTTATAACTCAGAATAGTGTCCCATAGGCGATGACATTACAAGAAAGAATCAATGCAACTAACGCAGACGTGGCACTAACATGACTCCATGATGCAATTAAAAAAAATGGGATTCCCCAATTGCAAAACCGTTCAAAGCTGTAAAAACGAACTTGTGCCTACCATACACGGTGTTATACTTACAGGAACACGGATTGTCATTCCAGCTGCTCTACAACAACGCGAAATGCTGTAGATATAACAATGAGACACACTTAGCAATAGAGAAAACTAAGTGCCTAGTTCATGAAAAAATCTGGTTCCCCCAAATTGACAAACGAGTCAAAGACACAATTGCTAAGTGCAACACTAGTCAAGCTGTCGGACAGGCGAATCTTCCAGAACCACTACGTATGATCGAAATGCCAGAATTACCATGGAGAACTGTCCACATAGATTTTTATGGTCCACTGCCATCGTCTGAATGTCTTTTAGTGGCGGTAGATAGATACTCCAGATTCCCAGAGGTTGAGATCGTTCATTCAACACGAGCCTCAACAGTCATTCCAAAACTTGACAAAATGTTCTCAGTCCATGGCATTCCTGACACCATTATATCTGACAATGGTCCCCCTTTTAACGGAGACGAATATGCACGATATCTGAAAGCCCTTGGTATTCAAGCTAAGTTTTCAACACCCTACTGGCCCCAAGGTAATGCTACAGTTGAACGATTTATGCGACCGTTAGGAAAGGCGCTCAAGACAGCGACACTCGAAGGACGACCATGGAAACAAGAATTAAACCGTTTTCTTTTACAATATCGTACCACTCCACATTGTACTACAAGAGTACCTCCTTCAGAACTGTTGTTTAACCGATTGATAAAAGGAAAATTACCATTAATAAACAGCAAGAAGATTGTCAATCGACATAAAAAAGCTTGCGACAATGAGAAAACACAACAAGAACGCAACCGAGAATATGCAAATCAAAGACGAAACACAAAACAAGTGATCTACAAGTTGGAGATTATGTACTGGTTAGACAAAAAAAGAATTAAAAACAAGCTAACTGTGAATTTTAATCACAAACCTTATAAAATAATAAAGACTGGTTCAGAGATAAGCACCCAAAGTAAAGATGGTCATATTGTGAAACGGAACCCAGGGGTGTAGGAAGCATCAAAAGATTGGGGGGGGGGGGCACCGGTTTCTAGGGGCACTTTAGGGTGTTGAAAAGGGCACCTAAAAAAATTTTCCCGCAAATGTTGGCGGAGGGGGGAG
>CACRXK020013479.1:0-13995 GCA_902702795.2 Paramuricea clavata
TAAACAAAAATCAAACCCTGCACGGTGTTATCATTATTTTTATCCCTTATGTATCACTAATTGCCAAACGCCCCTATCCCTGTCTTATAAGCTCCTACACCACGAACACCATATTTGGATGCAATCACCTACAGTCACATGATCACCCTTACCATCACAATCATTCAAACTCAAGGACCTGCAAATTTTGTCTTCACTTCACCAATACAAACGATGAACAATAAAGTGCGTAGTGTTGGAATGTCCCGCAAACAACAAGACCTTTGGTGGGATAATTTGACTAATAACATGTATAGTATAGTTACATCCTTTCACTGTGTAATTGGTTATTTTCAGTTATTTCGTAATAATTTGTTTTCCTCTTGGTCTCACATTATTTTCCGAACTCCTCTAAACTCTCCTTCCTTCTCTTCTTCAAATTATATCTACATGCACCCCCTCTTAAAAAACCCTGCTGAAGAAAACTGTTAGGTCGAAACGCATACCCCTGTACGCTATTCCTGCTCAATTTCAATCTCTCGCTCTTATATCCTCGCCTTTGATCGTTCCCATAAAAATTTAACCTATTTTATTTTCTACGGCCGTGATTTAATCGTAGTTCTCCTAGTTTTTTTACGTACATGTTCAGCCTAGGAGTCGGAGTAAAGATATAAATAACAACCATTTTTGGAATTATATTGCTCCTCCAATCAATTTAGGCTACAGGGCCGTAGGAAGCTCTTTTTGATTGGGGGGCTGAAAGCGAGGGCCGAAGGCCCGAGGGAATTTTTAAATTTAGAGTCTCTGAAATGCCATTTCCTGGACCCTGCAGCCCCCCGGTTGCTACATACGGCCCTGGGCTACACGCGGAAATGCACCGAATGGCAAATAAGGATCATCACTCGAAAGTCTTGCTCGATATTTTTTTTTGTCCGTTTATTCTTGCACGATATTTTTTTTAAGTTTGAATTGCTTGCCCGATATTTTTTTTGGGATTCTACCCACCCCCCCATCAAAAATCAAATGGTCCGTCCCTTAATCAAATGAATTGGTCAGCCCGAGGTAATGTATTGAATCAATATTTGAGCAACACTTCAATTGGAACGACAGTAAATATGTATACTTTTATATATGTGATCTGTTTGAAATGCAGTCACATTTGACAGCATTGCAATAGCCCATCTAATATTACCCAGTGTATGGCATGTGCTTGCTATGGCCCTCCTATCGGCTATCAGTCAGTCTAAAACATGTGTAAGGGGCTGCTTATATAGAGGCGAGCCACCCAGGTAACCTGGCTATAGCTCGCTTTCCCTGGATGAATGTCTGGTTACATGAGTCTCTTTAGATGGGCAGGCTTGCCAAAACAAATCACCCAGACTGAGTTATATAGTGGAAGCACATTTCCCAATAAAGTGAACCAACAAGTGATCAATCACTCATACTTTTGCAGACAGTCTCAAAATGTATAAACTGACAAAACTAATCACAGAGATCTTTTTACCAAATCATTGGTGATTGTATATAATTTATATGGAAAATCCTAGCTTGGCATTAGCAAGATTTTGGGACAATGAATTTTGGGTCAATTATGCACCTCTATTTTAAACACCCTTTACCAGAAAAGTTGTATTCATTTGGATGATGTTAGTTCAATTGCATGCTTACATTAAATGAGTAAAAGCATTTGAATTTTGTATTTCTTGCTTTGTAAATGCAAACAACCAAAAATAGCAAATTCATTGTCAATCAATCAATCAATAATTTTTATTTTGTGTGTGTTGTTGTTATGTACTCAGGTGAATATATGATGTTGGTGATGTTACTCGGAGTGTGTATCCACACCGGGCAAGCTGAAAAGCTTGGCCACAGTGGAAATCGAACCTGTGACCGTGGCCAAACTAACTTTTCAGCTTGCCCAGTGTGGATGCACACTCAGCGAGAGTAACATCACAAACATCATATATTCACCTGAGTACATGACACCAACACACACAAAATAATCGTATCATTGAATACCCCTGTACACTGATATCGAAGGAACTAGACTCAGTTCCGAAATATCATCAACTCGAACAGACTTGACCATGTAGCTCAGTTGGCAGAGCATTGGACTAGTATCCCAAAGGCCGCTGGTTCGATTCCCACTGTGGCCAAACTAACTTTTCAGCTTGCCCGGTGTGGATGCACACTCAGAGTAACATCACAAACATCAATCAATAATTTGCTGCTGTTATATATCAACCTTATATATCTTTTTCTTACTAGGGATTGTCATTAATATATGGATTTAACAAAAGCTTCCCAGGAGAAGGCAAGTTGTCTAAACAAGTGGTATTATATGTAATCATTAATGGCATTCTAAGAACTTCATGGTCTATTTGGAAAATGTTATTCTTTTGCTGGAGAGCATTTTTGTGAATTACAAAACCATGCAAGGGATGGAGTTGCCGACTTGTGGTATACAGCTTGTTTTGTACTAAATTTTTACTAATGGACTTACTTGACATGTTTGATTGAGCAGTGAGACTACATACATTATACATGCAGTATATTTTACTTGTAAATATTCTACATTGAACAGAATATTAACCCTTTAAGTGGCAATTTGCTTTACTTTTTTATTTTTTCTGTCTAATGTGGTCAGACAATTTTTGCTCATTAAGGAGAGAGTGCTGCCACTTAATGGGTTAAAGCTTTTCTGTAAATGTAAATTTTTTGAACGATAACTATGTAATAGCCGGTACTGTGCTGGGAATGGAACCTGCTGCCCTATGATTCTGATCAGCTTTTTAACCGTCAAGGGTTCTCAAGCCCTAAGAGTCCATCACCCTGAGAGTCGATCAAGCTCTACTGTAACCAAGAGTTCATGTATATAATACTAGTGTCATCCTGGGCAGTTTATTTAATACACTACCAATGACACCACCATGGTACACTTATATATACGGCAACTTGTGGTTTAATACCTCTTGGAAAAAGGGCTCTTTAGGTCAGAGGGCTGCGGTAGAATTGCAGGGCTGCAGGTTCAATTCATGCTGACAGGCTTGTAATTGTATTCCACATGTATTCATGATATCATTCTAATCAAAATTTCATTTTAGAACTTCATTAAAAAATATTATAGGTCATATACGAGTATATCATTATATTATGCTACAGCAAATTGTATTTCCTGCTATAATATACCTTACTTGCAGAGATAATAAATTATTTTGACTCGAAAAATGTCTTTATTGATTTCTAAAGTTAGTTAAAGACTTTTCTTTACTCCGATATATAGAAGTCATTTTGTCTCCAAAGGAGTCGAATTGACTCCAAAAGTGGAGTAAATAAAAAAGGTACAGAACGACTCCTTTTTGGAGTAAATTTTACTCCTTTATTTACTCCATTTTTGGTGTAAATTTTACTCCTTAAGTAGAGTTGTTTTTACTCTTTGAGGAGTAAAAACAACTCTACTTATGGAGTAAAATTTACTCCAAAAATGGAGTAAATAAAGGAGTAAAATTTACTCCAAAAAAGGAGTCGTTCTGTACCTTTTTTATTTACTCCACTTTTGGAGTCAATTTGACTCCTCGAAAATTAACAGTGTGGGTTTGTGCATAAATTAGACACAACATTGCTCTTTGTGTTTTTGTCCGCCATTTTTTTCATTCTGAAATGTTGTTTGAACCAAATATATATTAACGAATTGGCCAATCGTAGCGTGCGTGTTAGGCTTTTGAGCAATAGCCAATCACGTTTGAATACAGAAATCCGTGCAATTCAAAAGATGGCGCGAACACGGTTGTTCCCTGATTCGCAGACTGACTTCTCTCCATTTAAAGTCAGGATGCACGCAGGCTATATAGAAATGAGCTCTTTAATCTTGTTGTTAAAGGCATCAGATCTTTCATTTACAGATCTTTCATTTAAATAGGCATAAATATTAATTGTTGAAAACAATTAATATTTATGCCTATTTAACCCATTAATTAAGCTGCAGAGTTTTCTGTCACGACGAGTAAAATCGTCTAGTGTTAAACAAGTTAAAAAATTTAACTGCAGACATTGTCAGATTTTTTTGTTAACCCATTAAGCTACAAAGCGCCGAAGAGGCTAAAGTCATACCACTTTTCGCTACAAAGAGTGTAGTAACTAGCAAACTGCAGAGTGCAGTTTGCTCCAAACATAAAAAGTTGCTCAAATTAAAAGTTGCGAGCACAATTGGGACATGCCTAGCAGAGCTTCTCCGTTGACGAGTAAAATCAAGTCAGAAGTATAGGGTACTTATGAGTAGGGTTAGGGTAGCTGAAAGCGAGGGCCAAAGGCCCGAGGAAATTTTCAAATTTAGAGTCTCTCAAATGCCATTTACTGGACTTTGGAGAAGATTTGACAGAATTCTGATGGTCAGAAAACAGCATTTTAGTATGTCGAAATTTACAATTTAGTAGCACTAAATAAGCGAAGGCGTATTTAATTAACTATATGTTGGATAAGTTGCGGGAAAGTATGAGAAATATCTTCATCCTTTGCAGTTTGTCATGGATAATGTAGCCAAAAAATTAATCAATTGTCAATATTTTAAAGGTATATTATTTAAATGATAAAGGCTGCATGATTTTGGAAAAAATAATGATTATTAGCAAATGATTGGGAGAGCTCCAGCCCCCCTCCCCGGTTGCTACGGCCCTGGGTTAGGAGTAGGGTTAGGGTATACATATACTACGTCAATGAACTACAAAGACCGCTAAACAGCTATAGTGACTTGGACATTTGACTCGGGCTCGGATTTCACTCGGACTTGACACAGTAAACCGACAAAATTTTTACTAAATTAAACCATGAATAAAATACCTAGTATAAACTGGTGTATATAGTATATGCCAAACTTTCCCTGGACCGCTGGACGTAATGTTGGCATCCCTTACTGGTTAATTATCTTTCTTCGATTAAAATGTACATAATTGAAATATGACAAAAGTTAATGGCAAGTTTATGGTAAAAGTTATACTGTAAGGTAGATGTTCGATTATTTTTCATGATATTAGCTGTGCGCATTGCATTTTGGGTATTTGTGCATTGCATTTTGGGTCTATCTGTTGATTAAAATTGAGAATTTTGCTAGCTATACATGAATTAAATTTGCTGCCTTGCTCGCTCCCTGTGGTAGCAATAATCGTTACATGTCAAATGTTTCACCACCATAATATCACAATAATAAATAACTCGACCCCCATTCTGAACCAATATTTTTAGGTGGCCCCCCTTTTCGGTCAAATATACCTCATGACCCGCCCCCCTTTTTTGCCGGACCACCCCCAGTCATAAATAATGAATGGTCCCTTATGGCCTTTTTCTCATTGCATATTTCAGTTTGTCGGGTTTGTTTTTGGTATGTTGTAGCTTGAAATCCTAAACACTTTTGTGGCGAAAAGTAAACTATCAGGTAAGAGCGCCAGTTTGTCTTGAGATGGCGATCGGGCGATGCAATTAACGTGTAAATTTCGTATGAGGAAAGTTTGATACTGCATGTCTAAAAATACATTTTGTCAAGGTCTGGCCGTCATGGATTAAAGTGCTCCTTTTTCGCAATAGTTGGTGGTCATTGTGGACATGATACTAGAGTTAAAAACAAGTCATTAAGTTGTTAAGTTGTAATCATTCCCCCCCCCCCCGGCTATTTACACCCGGGGAGACGAAAGCATTAGCTGAGTCTAAAATTCATCAATTATCGCGGGCGTGGGTCACCAACGGTGTTGGGCGGGTGGTCATCCTCACTGATGTCAAAAATATGGTGGACTATCAGGAATAGCGGACACTGATTGGTCCAATTTAAAGTTTGCATTATAACGACTGCATGACGACAGCGAAATTGCAAACATTTCTTCATTTGATGATTGATAAATTTCTTGCAAATATATTTCATTTTGCTCGCATTTTTGCAAGATTTGGTAAATTTCAGAAGCTCTCTGAGAAAGAAACTGCGAATGAATAGGCTAAAAGAAGGGAGCCGACGTTAACGAAGGTAAGTTTGTTTTAAATATTGATTTTATAATGTATTTAAAACCCGACGGCCTTTGCGTATATGAAACAACTAAACAGAACAGCATATCATTTCAGTGTATCTTTAATATTGATTCCTTTCTTATGATACTGAATTTTTTAAATAAAATCTCTATAGACTATAGTGACTTTGAAAACGTTTTGCGAAGCGTTTGTGGTTGAATTTTACCTTAAATTGAGGCTTATATTACGTATAATAACATACCTAACATATTTATGTTGGGAAATTAATAATTTTGTAATTAAAAGTGATATTTATTAGGCGATTTTTCATTTGTAAGAATATTCTTAAAAAATTATCGTGTTACCATGACAACTACTTTAGATACTTCATGTTCGGAAAATACAATGGTTTTGTCAGCAAGGCGAGGGTTTCTGCATGCATGTATTTTCTAGTACAGGGCATAAATCGTCTCTATAGGACTGATTGATATTGAGAGCGAAGTCGACTTGATTTTGGCGAAGGCGTCTATGTTCACAGCTCCGGAAAACATTGAGCAATTCGTAATATGTCCTGCACATCGACGGATCTATTCTTGGAACAGGGTGGAAACAGGCAGGAAACGAGAAATGCAGAATTCCTGTGATTCTATCACATATCTCTTTACCACTATTTCCATTGTTACTAGAAACGCGATGATAGAGACAACAGTCACGACAGGGAAATCGGGCAAAACACTGCCGAACAAATTTTTAGGTACTTTATTGACTTTGATTGGCAGCAATAAAAATAATGTTAATGTATTCTCAACTATTCCTAATTTTAAAAACTGCACTAATTTTGCGAGATATAAACAGAACCAAAAATCTTGTGATTGCTCTATCAGGAGAGTAAATCTAATCGTACAGTACGGTGGCGCGCGATCGCCAATCGTGTTAGTTCTACTTGCTTCACCTGATGTTAGTTTTTTAGAGACACTTCCTAAAAATGCTGTAACTGCTAAAACGCTGTGAGATGCTAATAAAGGGTACCTGTTTATTTCTAACGGCATTTTCGGGTTTAAATTCCGAATGAAAATATAAACGAATGAGAAAATAGCGACCGGAAGGAACAAACACTTGTCGATTTCTGTCACTCTATATGTCGAAAATACCCAATATTCATGGCCTCCGTACGAACTCTAAATACAATAACCCAAATTAATTTTTTTATATGTTCTAGAAGAACATAGAATATTAGTTAATGGCGTAAGTTTCGTGAAGAAAAAATCTGAGGCACTTAGTTAAAATGTTTTTTGCGTGGCAACGGTACTTCGTAATTTTCGCTATTTGTGAATACCATACGATTCTAAATATCAGCTGTCAGGTTTTAATTAATAGTTAAAATTATTAATTTATGCCAACTCAAGTCTCAAACATCTCTTCTATCGACTTACAAACGTATAGTTTTCATATCTTTTTCCCACTTTGCATGCGTTACTTGTTTTTGAACCTGTTTGATTCAACTGAAAATTTGCATATTTTTGAGGTCGCCGACAGCCGAATGGTTTTTCTCGGATTTCTCAGAATTTTAACGGTTTTTGAAAAACAAACCAAATCATGTTTGTTTACTTGCTAATGCCTTCCAGCAAACCATAAATGAGCAAAATCGAAATTTTGAATGTGCCCGCGAATTCTTGACTTTGCTCCATTTTAGTGGACATAAGCTCTTAAGCCCCCATTATGTAAACCTAGTGTTTGAAAAAAAAATTGGTGCCTCCCCCCTTCCCCAGTATTTTCCGGAAAAAATCTTTGTTTTCTGGAAATTTTTGTTAACGGGGCCTCAAATATAAGATAAGATTTATTAAAAAGACCAATTTAGCAGTCAAGGACTGAATTACATCGGTTTACAAGATTAAAAGGAGAAAATACAAAATGCAATCAGATTAAGAATTATTATATAGTAATAATTACATGGTTAATTATGTTAAGTTTTACTAATGTTAAAAAGCTTTACTTCCAGCAATTATGAAACTGTTTGCATATCTATTAGTTTTACACCTAGGTATTGATAGTTTGTTATTACCACCCCGAAGGGAATATTCTGTGTCCCGATTAGAAGGGACAAGGGAATGTAACTTGTGCGCTTCGTCAGTACGCATTCGTTCAAATAATCTCCGTATGAATAACGACACCACACCGGCGCGGTCCATTGCAATATCATAACAACAATCTGGGAAGATTATTCGTAGGGCTCTGCGTTGGATTCTTTCGATCTGATCAATTAAATACTGGGGCAAACTGTGATGCCATACTTCGCACGAGTATTCTAAAATTGGTCTAATGCATGTATTAAACACTCGCACTAACTTGCTTGATGGAATGGAAGATCTCTTTAATAATCGTAGCTAGAGCATGCAGACGTTTCGCAGCTTTCTTACAAATAAAATCAGCATGAAGAACCCACTTGAGGTCTTCGGAGATGATTAATCCGAGTAATTTAGCATGTGACACAACAGAGATGTTACAGCCATCAACGATAAGTGGAGGAAGTGCTTCGGTATCATAAGTCGAAAAACATACTCGAACTTCTTTGGTTTCAGTGGGATTCAATTTCATATTGTTTTTGGCGCCCAACTGGGGGCATTCACTAATTTGTGCCGGTAAAACTGAAGCAGACGTTTGAGCGCTCGTAATTATTTCCCATAAAGTAGTGTCGTCTACGAATTTAACATAATCGTCAGAGACCTTCAGGTCGTTCACTATAATTAAAAAGAGCAAGGGGCCAAGTTTGGTTCCGGGTGGGACACCACCATTGATTGGCCTCCAACAAGAATAATTCGGGCCAATTCTTGTACGCTGTCTTTTGTCTGTGAGAAATTTGGCGATCCAATTAATAAGGACAGGATGTATGCCCATATTTATCAATTTTTTAATTAAGATGTTGAAGTCAATTCGGTCAAATGCTTTTGAGAAGTCCAACGTACAGATTCGAAGACAGGTGCCAGGTGTGTCCATAGCTTCGTACCATTTATGGAACAAATATAATAATGCCATTGTGGAACTTGATCTTTTAAGCGCACCAAATTGGAGGTTATCAATTTGATCGCTAACTTACTGCAAAAGCCAGCTATGAGGGAATGACTCTAAGATCTTGCTTACAATTGCCGTAAGAGAGATCGGTCTAAAATCGGAATCAATGTCCAGGGCAGGTGACGATTTTGGCACAGGAGACACATTGGCGGATTTCCACAACAACGGGATGTTTCCTTCTAGGATAGAAGCATTGCAAATGGATGCCAATGGGCGGGATAGGGAGGCACAGTTCTCAACGGAGGAGCCAAGGAGAAATCTCATCTGGACCTGCCGCCGAATGAGATTTTACAGATATTAGTGCTTTCTCAACTTCTTCAATGGAGATATAGAAGTCTAAAGGAACGACATCGACTGCAATGGGTGTCTGTGAGAATGGGAGAAGGGTGCTTCCTACAGCAACAAACTTGTCGTTAAACAAGTTAGCTAGGGCGGAGCCTGAGTAGGATTGACCATTGTATAAGATAGTGGAAACGTTTTTCGTTGCACCAAGTCCAGGTATGTTTTTTATGTTGGACCACCACTTATGCGGATTTGATTCAAAACAATCGGCGACATTGCTGTTGTAAAATCTTGAACGAGCTCTCTTGCAAAGCGGATTTACTTTGTTTCTGTAGAGACGGAACATGATAGTCAGTCAAGGTGACAAAAAGTTCCTCTAAAGAAAGTTTGATGGCAACTTTATGTTAGAAGCTGATAACAGGCATTTTCTTATAGTTCAAGCCTTGGTGAATAAGACTGTGTGTGTTACCACTTCTGATTTTTGCTTTATAATCAAGAAATTGAGAATTTTAAAATTTTGCCTATTAAATTACTATGATGGCAAAAATGTAAAACTTCATGTTCTCTTATACAAAAAATAGACTATACCACTAGAAAGAGCGCAAAAAACTATATATAAGATAATTAAGCGACTAGTGCAATTTTCAAGCCGATTTTGAATTAAAGATGGTTAAAGTTGGCAAAATGGGTACTAATTAGCATTAATTTGGTCATTTCTGCATTTTTTAACATTAAAAACTCGAAATAGGGTTGGAAAAACGTAGAACTCACTTAATTGTCTTATATATAGTTTTTTAAGCTCTTTCTAGTGGTATAGTTTATTTTTCGTATAAGAGAATATGAAATTTTACATTTTTTCCGATCATAGTAATTTAATAGGCAAAATTTTAAAATTCTCAAATTTTTGGCTATAAAGCAAAAATCAGAAGTGGTAACACATATAGTCTTGTTCACCAAGGCTTGAACTATAAGAAAATGCCTATTACCAGCTTCTAACATAAAGTTGCCATCCAGTTGTACAAATTGATGACTTGGCCGGCCGTCTATGATATTGTTTCCGCTATTCCAAGCTGCTTCACGTTTGGAGATTAATCTTTTGATCTCAGATGTTACCCAGGGCTACTATCCGATTGTGTACGTTTCATTGGAAGGTACTGGTCCACAATGCCATTAACAATGAATGAAAAGTAACGAAACTTATCGTTGCAAGAGTCCATTCTATACAGGGGAGACCAATTTATACTTGACAAAGCCTCGAAGGCTAACTTCCGATTAGGGGAACGCGTGTCTCTGACCATTCCGGTACTCCGGGAGTTCATACATTGCTTCAGCGGTTTTATCGACACTGAGTTATGGTCAGAGAAACCGACAGGTAGAAGAATTTCAGGAACGTTATAAAATTTGGACTCATTTGTAAATATTTTATCTAAGATGTTGGATCCTCTTGTTGCATGCTTAACAACCTGTTTAAGGGAAAACGAGTTACATAGTTGACTGTGCCTAAATTGGTTAAAATCGCCTGCAATGATGATAGCTGATGCAGGATAGGATGTTAATGCACTGTCGAGGGACTCAATAAGGTGCGTTAACAAGGCCCTATCGTCGCATTTCGGTGGATGGTAAATTGCAGCTAAAATGATAGAATTAATTCCCCGTGGTAGCCGACTTGGTTTTATTAGGAACCATAACGATTCAACTTCGGGATGTGAAAGTTCCCTAAGATGAACCACTGGCATACGATCGTTTACATAAACACAAACACCTCCACCTCTTCTACCATCTCGTCGGTCGCGCCTAAATATGGAGAAGCCATTTAGATTTATCGCTGAATTGCTGACATTAGGAGAAAGCCAAGTTTCCGTAATGGCCACAATATCCAAAGAAAGTAAAGAAACAGTTCCAGACAGCTCATCGATTTTATTGACTAATGACCTCGAGTTGGATAGGAACAAGGAGGGTAAGAAGGTATAGGAGGCATTGCTGCTTAATTTTATTTTTTTGAGGTTACGACAATTACTGAGTATGCCAGAATTATAATTGCGGATAGATCGGTGATCACGTGCAGTAATCCGAACGGGGATCATGCTAGAAGGTACCTTGTGGGAATCTGTAAGATTTTTAGGAGGACATGAGGGGATATTTGAGGCCCTCGAAATGCAAGGAGTGTTATAATTTTCCGATAAATTATACAAGTATTCTTTGGTTTTGTTAATTTCTGTAAACTCATGTTCGAAGGGATCTATTGGGTAATTGGACTCGGTCAGTTCCCCTTCACATGATGTAAAACTCTTGAGTGGTTCTATACTAGTGTTGATTTTTTAGTCATTTGACTCACGAATTGTAGATAAACTGCCCATTTCATAGATTGTTTTTCCAAGACAATACGCGGAGGTCGATAACTGGCAGCGCTCTTTCGAAAAGGGGCAATTTTACGTTGAGGTTGAGTAAAATCCCTTAGACTTGAGGTTTTAGATCGACATATACCGTGTTTGCGACCATTCGAAATTATTCCTAAAGATTCCCTCGATCTGTTGGATAATAGAGGACTGTTTGATTCCAAAGATTGGCACGGAGACATAACGTGCTGCGGTAATAATAATGTTTCCAGATTTGAGGTTTTAGATTGATATATACCGAGTCTGTGACCATTTGGAATTTTTCCTAAAAGTTTCTTCGGTCTGTTAGATAAAAGGGGACTATTTGATTCCAAAGATTGGCACGGAGTCATAACGTGCTGCGGTAATAATGATGTTCCATTTAGGTTATTTACTTGTTTACAATTAAAACCTTGAGTATCACACAGCGGTAATTTATTCAGGAACTCTTTATTGGCATGACATGGTATTTGCAATCCGGGGGTTTGATCATGATTCTTTTTGTTAACATGAAAAGAGGGAGTAATAGGCGCTTGAGGTGGAACAATAGGCGATTGTGGAGAGACAATAGACACTTGAGGTATAACAATAGGTGATTAATTTGAGATAGCATCATAATCCTTTAAACATTTTCCAATTTCATGTCCAAGGAATTAATTTTGCTTTTAAGTGCCTCAATTTCAGAATTATTTTCCTTCTCCATTAGACTTATTGTGGGTTCTGATTTCGTACTTTTACTTCCCTCCCCATCGAGCACAAATTCAAGATGCACAATGTTGTCATTACTAAAACATATGGCTTGCGTATTTGCCAGCGATTGTAGAGCATCCATTCAGGTTAATATAATTTCGAAATTGATTTTCATGTTATCAAACTCAGATAACAAGTCAACGCACAAACATTGTTCCCTGTTAGGGTCAACAGTTTGAGAAGATTGATCAACATATTTCGGACTCGGCTGTTTACACATATCTTTAACTGCGCTACACGAAACGTTCGAGGTCTGTGTGTGATGAATTAGTCATGCCATCAGTGTCCAGACTATTAAGCACAGGGATATTTTGGACTTACATACCGTGACCAAAATTTCGTTTACTAAGTCCCCAGTTTTGCCATGGAATAACAAGGAATTTAATTTACCGGGATATCATGTGCAGGATAAATCCGCAATAGAACTTACAAACTTTTTTGAAGTTCCTCCGGCCGATTTCCATTTGCCTTGTTGTGCAAATACGCATTCGATAAATTTCTGTAGTAGGCCGTCGTCTGCTATCTAAAAATGTGCCTAGAAAACGATTTTCGTTGCACATATCGCGAGACTAACCAGTTCTTTCATAAAGTCATGGAGGAGCATGCCAAATTTAATAATAAAAAAAAAACAATCATAACTGTGCACAAGACTGAGAAATCGATGTTATTCCGTCGATGACGTCATCTATAGTAATGAAAAATAAAAATTTTCGAATTTTGAAAATTTTATAATGCCATCATATAGTTACACACAAGTGAACAAAAAAACTATATTATACCGACCACCTTCAGTCACTCGTTACTGAGATATTGCTTACCAAAGTTTAAAAAAATGCTGAGTCAGCATTTTACTGCATCTTATCTACTGTGTGTCACTTTGGGCTACGTTTTGTGCAATGTAGGAATTTTTGTGGCCAGAAATCTGTGAAATGTGAGTGAAGGACTAAACATGCAAATTTTCTTAGAATCCTATCCATTTTAATATAAATGTTAATAATGTAATGCATCTACACAAATTCATGACACCGAATCAGAATTGACAGGAAATAGTAATCAAGGCCAGAAATCACGGACAAGATTTATCCTACTTCGCAATTTGCATATCACGCTATCTGAAATATGGCTTCTGCAGTAAACAATAAATTATATTACGCGATGCTGTAAATCCAAAAATCAGAGAATGTACATGGTATGTCGTTTGCAACTTGCCTCAGTCTCTGGCTATAAATCAAAGTCTATCGAAGTATTTAGCGTAATGTTGACTTGATTTTAGTTAGTGACCATTCTGTATTTTCCGTATTTGTACAGAGGTTAGTATGTACGGAATTTTGCTATTTAACATAAAATAGTACCGTGGCTACTAGAAACAAACGAAAATGCAGAATAGGCAGTAACTTACACCAGGCAAACACCACACGATATATTTCAACAGACCTTGTTCTGCAACCAGCAATCGAGGCAAATTGCAAACGACTACCAATATTCTTTGATTTTGCAATTTAAAGCATCCCGTAATATAATTTACTGTTTACTATCGAAGCCATATTTCAAC